>RSEH01000193.1:0-91791 GCA_006503475.1 Stentor roeselii | reverse complement strand
TTTCTGTATCTTTTTCTCTTTTGCTTCCTCTTCTTCTTTTATTGACTTTAATCGCTCAATTTCTTCTTTTTTACGTTTTGCTTGACGTTCTTTGAAAGATCGCAAGTTTTCGACCTCTTCATCAGTTTCTATTATAAGACCCTCAATAGGAACTGCTTGAATAGGCTCGTCTATCGTGTCTGCTTCTCGCATGTTTGCTCTACGAGAGGACCTTCCCATGCGCTGTTGGTTGGTGCGACGGGTTGAGTGACTGGCTACTGATTTAGCGTCAGGTAAAGTAACTGTTGTTTCAGGTATTTTTTGAAGTGGAACTACTTTTTTAATCGGTACAGCATTTCTCATCCAAGTGTCAGCACTACTTGAATTTGGCTCTGGGTCTTCCTGCCAAACTTTCGGCTCTCCAGGTTCTCTCCTGAAATAAAATAATTCTAAGGTTGAGTAAATCGTTGAAATAGTGGCGCGAGCTGAAAAACCTGCTGATTTTTCATCTAAATATTTTTCGTACAAGCTTTCAGCACCTTTTAAAACAAGTTCTTCTATCAGATCATGAATAATTATTTCTGCTGAACAGAAGACGTCTTCTGTTTCGTCCATTTATGGAAGTTGAGTTTTGAAAATATTGAATTCAAGAAAGATTATCTAGAAAAAGTGAACTTATAATTATTTTGTAGATTTTTATTGAAATTTTTTAGATTTCAGGGCTGTAAGATTGGTTATATTCAAACTCGTATAAATAATAGTAATTTTTCAGTAAAAAAAGGAATTCAGAGTGAGCTAAGAAAGATTATTCTACCTTGAATCAAGAGAAATAAGAAAAATCATTAAACAAATCAAAGAAAACTTTATTAATCAAACATCTATTGATATACTCAGAAATATATATATTTAACAACAATACCATATATTGAGAAGCTCTAAAAGAATACGGAATTGATTTCTAATTAAAATTGTTTCGGATCCTTTAAAATATAAGTTTCTTATTAAACCCCATAATATGAAATATTATCTTTAAACTGTGAGATTAGTTTTTATGTGTATATACTTCCACTATGGTAATTATTCAAAATTTGTCATTCCTTCCATCAGGAAACATTTAATTAACTTTAACCTAATTCCTGTTAAACGATCATAAAATATCACGATTTTTCTCAATTTTCCCTGAAATCATTGCAAGTGTTTTGTCATGATAATACTTATACGGTACAAATCCTTTTTTCTTCCCTCTGCTAATGAATGATTTGCGACTAGAAGAAGGTAGACTACCTTTCAACTTAGATGAAATAGGTCGAGACCTACAAGGTGTAAAAAGTCGTCTTCTCTCATCAGGACTTCTAGCTTTCAAAGAGTTTTTCGACTTCAAATAGTTCTCAATCGACAAAAAAGAGTTCCCTTCATAATTATCAAAGCTGAATTCTTCATTCATTACTTCGAAATTCTTAAAACTTCTAGATTCCCCGACAGGAAATTGATAATTTTCTTTATCTGTGTTGAAGTAGTTCGAAATATCTTTACAAAAACATGAAAATCTAGGTTCGAATAACTTTTGTTGTTCCAGTTGTTTTAATTTCAAAAAGAGATTTGAGAAAGATTTCGACAGGTATAAAAAGTCGATGGTTTCTTTTTATGGGTTACCGTTTGTTAAAAGCTTTACTAGGTGGGTTGAACAAAGGTTGAGGAGCTTTCCAGCGATGGTCGCGTATTGGCTTTCGAGGTTTTTTGTGGCAAATCCACTGAAAATTGACATAATTATTTAATATTAGAATATTTTAGATATGATTCTTGCATTGATAAGAGTGAATCCTTTTATCTTAGATGAGTGTTTTATGTGATATTTTGAAGGTTTTCTTGAGTTTTTTCAAAGTTTTCATATTTACAACATCATAAATACTGATAGTATGCACAATAACGACAGAATAAAAGGAAACTTATCACTGGATAGCACCACTTTACTTGGAATGGCTGAATTACCTAATGACCCTGATAAAATCCAGGCTTTCAAGAAAGGTCTCGAAGACTTTTTAATAGATGAAGAAGAAGATGCGATCGGCGATATTTCTCAAATCGTTCCTGACTCCCGGCCTTATGATAAGACCAAATATGACAGCATCTTACTAAACGCAAGATCATCCAGAGCCATTTGCCAGAAGTTTGAAAGTGAGCCGAGCGGGCTTCAGAAAAGCGATGCGCAAGAAAATCAGTTTGACCTTGAGTCGATCTTAAAGCGAATGGCTGAAGGACACAAGATTTACAAATATAGCTACAACGTTTCTAATCGCAAAATAGTCACGATAAAAATTGTGAATGGAATAGTTGAAATATTCCAATCAGAAACTAATAAAAATCGAATCGGATTCGCAGATGTTTTAGGAGTGACCCTTGGAGCAGTTTCTTCAACCTTCCGTATGTATAAATTCGATCTTGATAAGAAACTTGGCTTACTTCATTCATCAGAAGATTGTTTTTCAATAATAAACGAATTCAGATCATATGACTTCGGGACAACAAGCGCAACAGCTAAATACGACATATGCCTATCTCTCAGTTGGCTCTGCTCATTAAACAACTCCTTACAAAGTTGTGTTCCTTTCACAAAGTGTAACATTCACAAAGATTTTTTATCATTTAAAAACATAAGAGATAAACTCAACCGTGATTCACTAAATCGAAAAATATCAGTGGTTGAATTATTCTTAGTACTTTTTACTTAGCTCGCAATATACAAGACGATGAAACAGCTCGAAAACCAGAAAGCGATGAATAAAATTCAATTCATTCTCAACAAAAGATTCACTTTTTCTGGAAAACTTTATCGTTTCATTCGGTTCCTGGTAATGCCAGTCATTCTTGATGATTCTTACCAAAAAAAAGAAAGACCTGATAAGATTAGAATTAACTTGCTACTTAGTAACAAGCTTAAAACTCTAACACTTTTCGTTAACCGAATAGAAAAAACAACTGACAAACTTGAAGCCAAAACGAAAAATACTGTCTTGGAATCTATGATTGTTCCTAGTTGTAAAACAATTTTCAAAAATACTGAAAGAGTCGACCCGTTCCTGGCGATGCTGCGACAAAAGAAGTCTAAATAGTTTTTTTATAAATTTAAAAGTATCGCGTTTGCCTTATCGTATGCTTCTTGATTTTCTTGAAATTTTACAATATTACAGAAAATAGATTTATTTGGTCTTTTTGAGACTCTAGATGATTTCATCTGGAAATAGATCAGTAAACGTCGAACTGGCTCTGAAAAGATAACTAGATTAGAATTGTTAATGTTTATAGAAAATAACTGATTTACTAATCGCATCTGACAGTCCTACTCAGACCTTACTTAAACCCAGCAGTCGACTATCAGTATTACTCGGACATAAAAGGGATGATATAGGCTTCCGCAGTTTTCAACAATGGTATTATAATAGTAAAATTACCCAAATTAATGATTTGTAAAATTGGCTAGTTTGAGCATCCAAATTTTGAAAATTATCAAACGGTAATTATATTTAAGTATCTTATTAAAATCCTTAAAATATTCTCTTCTCATAAAATTTAATTAAAGTTCGAAGCTGGTCTTTCTAGCCTATAAATTCACTTTTTGCTGCTGTTTTATTCTCCTGGTGTGCTGAATTACATGCTGAAGTTATACGATTTTCCTAAGTTTTATGTATATATCAGAATTTTCTCAAGATTTCAATTGGATTGTGGGCATAATAGTCTGATTTTACTTTTTGTGCAAATTTGTTTTGAGCTGTTAATTGAATCAACCAGTGAGAGATTCTTCAATTCTCATACAGTTGAATGTTTTAAAAATCTTGATTATGCTGAATCGTTTAATATCATTTACTTAAACTACCAAAATGTTTAATATTAGAAATTTCTGTTTCTCTCTTTTTGATGATGTTTAGGTTTTTTGTTTTTATTAATACTAAATGTCCTAAGTTGTCGATGTTTTCCGGAATTTCTGGAGGTCGGAGATAATTTTTCTTGTTTCTATTTGGTCTAGTCATAAACAGGATCTCTTATAACTATAGTATTTTAATCTATATAAATCATATTTTATCAATTTCTTTAAAAACACAATCTTTCTGCATTGGACGATTTTTATAATAAAATATATCGAAGAATGATCTTCACTTAAAGATTCTGAGTTCGATTGGGATCTTTCAAATTCTATTTATTGCTTATAAACTCTTAAAATTTCGAAGAATAACTTGAATACATCTTCAAATTCAATTTTATTAATATATAGATTTGAGTTCATACAAGAAAATTCTTATTTAAATAAAAAAACTCAGAAAATCGCCTTAATCGAAAACTCAAAACTTTCCATAAAAACTTAAAAAAGCTAAAAACTAAAACTAAAAATTGAACCTTTCCCAAAATACAAAAAAAAATATCTAAATAACTTTTTTATAAATATAAACCCAACAGTGTGTCTGACGGTTCGCTTTCTCAACAGCTTCTTGATTTTTCTTAAATCTTTTTACCTCCTGAAAGCAAAAAACAAGTTTCTCCGGGTCCTTCATGACACTAGCAATGCTTTCACCAGGGAAGCTAGACCTAAGTACATTAATAAACTGGCTCTGAAAAGACAACTCGACTTCAAAATAACTTTCATTCCAATCGCCCCATTTCTTCAGTTCTTCCCTGAAAATAACAGACCTATTCGAAGGTTTCCCATGAGTGACAATCAAAACTCCACGACAACTAACGCGACCCATTTCCGAGACAATTTTTCTGGGCAAGTCCGAGTCTTCCTGGCACTATTTAAATAATACAGCCAAAGCATCAAAAGTTCCTTTATCAATCACTAAATCAAACGACTGTGACTTGAAATTCATTCTTGTCGCATCCATGAGAAGGTAGTCCAGTCGACTTTTCTCTAACATCTGATGAACGACGACATCAGAAATATCAATGTTTATCAAAAAATACCCGTTTTTACTCATAGCATCTGATAGTCCTTCTTAGAACTTACTTGAATTCCCGCAGCCTACCATCAGAACTTGCCCAGTCTCTGAAGGGTCGAAATTTGAAGAAAGTAAATTTTTCAGCTCCTGCCAGCCGAGGTACCAGTCAAAAGGCGACTTGTACTCAGAGAACCTGCTGTTCCAGAAGTCACGAGTCGCGTATTCTTTTCTTTCAAAAGTTTGACTTTCCATATAAATAATGGGATCTGGAAAATCTACTGACCGCATTCAGGTCATCTCGAATAATCCTCAGGCTGAAGTTGACAACAACCTTGCTGAACCCTTTTCAAATCAGGAAAATCAGGCAAAAGAATTTATTAGAGCTAATGATAGAAACGCTTTGAAAAAGGGAAGGACTGGAATTTCGGATGACACCCGAATTCAGGAAATGTCTTAATTAAATTCATTGTTTAATTGAAGTTTTTCTTGACCTTTTCCTGGAATGTTTCTTCCTACTGTCATTTCGATGTCGATTCGTTGTTTTATTTTTCGGGTCTTTCGGGATATTAAGAATAAGATTAATGCGATGAAGATTATCACCACTAGCATTAACCAGATCCAGATTGATGTGGAAGTTTTCTTTGTAGGGGTCACTTGAACTGCGTCGTAGGGGAGAAAACGGAAGGTCTTTGCGGAACTTGGAAGGACTGCTATGATGTTGATGTAGCTTTTTTTCTTTCCTTTGAATAAATACTTAGTTTTAGTTGTTTCTTGTATAAGAGAACTATTCCCAGAGTCTCTGGACATCATGATACTACAAGCTGAAAGATGATCTTGACTATCCAGTTTATAAACCTGATACGACACCTCATCATTATAACTAGTCAAGTTCTCATACCCAGGAGGTTCCCACTCAAGCAAGACTCCATCATCCGACTTATCAATTTCAATCTTTCCATAATTTCCAGGAACAACAATTTCCCGTTCATCAGAATGAGAATAATAAGTAGTGATCACAAACGAATTCTGCGATTTCACTTGACGAGTAACTTCAATATAATACCTTCCAAGAGCATTAGTAACAACAGCAACTAGCTGTCCATCAGTCATCCTATTAACAATAAATTCAGGTTGTTCCTTTCTCTCCATAGTCCAATTAGAAGAAATCCTAAGTTCCAAAGGAGGTCCAAAACAAGGTATAATAAAAACAGCTAAACTTCCCTTCTTCTCAACATTCACTTCATAAATCTTCATATCCGAATGAGATTCAATCTGATCAAACATTTCTTTATTCATCTTAAGCACAGTAGCATCATCCTTACCAGAGCAAATAATAGTGAAATTATTTAAACTCTCACTTCCAGCAACAACACTAATATAAAGATTATTCTCAGCTTCCAGTTTCACTTTAAAATAAAGTCCTTGATACAAATCCTTATAATCCACTCCAGAAAACATCGAGTCATGAACTTCAGGTCCAGGATAAACCAGTTCTTTTGAGGCCTTCACATAAACCAGAGGCTTTTGCAGTTCAGAAGGACTTAACACGCACTGCATGTTCTGAGCCACGACAGACCTCTGCTCGAAAACAAAGTACATATAAGAAGAAGGGCTTAAACTGTAGTAAGAAGGTAAACCGCTTATCAACTGAACGACACTGCTCTTTATATGCGCAGTTATCGCGTAGGAGGACTGTAAGTTGGAGAAGACTCCGACGTAGTAACCTCCTTTGATGTAGTTTTCGTCGTCTCGGCTTATTATTAGGTGCTCGTAGGACTTTATTGTAATGCTGCTCCATTTAAAGTCGGAAAAAGAGACTTCTGGAGACGTGTTGATGAATAAGTCGGCATCTCCGCTGAAGGTCGTCAGTGAAAAGTCTAGGTCACTTAATGTGCTTACTTCGAAGTAGTAGTAATTCCAGGAGTTTTTTTCGAGCTCTCCTCGGATTGGCACACCGTTTGGTAATAGAGAGATTTTTTGACGATGGGATGCGGTTATGCTGAATCTGCAGTCGGTGGTGCATTGAACGGCGATTAGGATGTTGCAGGATGTGCAGAAGTTTGGGGAGTCTTGAGATATTATCATTGAAAATTGACTGATGCCTGAAAGGGAAGAAAACTGGTAGTCGCTTGATGATGGAAGGCTTTCGTATAACTCGCTTAGTAGCGGGTCATTTGTTTTGCCGTAAATCACCGCTCTTCCTGAATATGGAATAACTTGAATTATGATATCTGATGAGATGCTAGATTTGTAGTAGAAGTAAGCGTATTCCGAAGTGTTCAACACCTGGTGCTCTGGAAGACCTGAGATTAGTTTTGTTATGATTTGCGGGTTCTGCCGGACTCGAATCTGAAAGCTCGAAGCTGTTTTCCCATAAACTGCAACAACATACGTCCCTTTAATAGTATTAGTTTCATTGAAGTACAAATCATTTCTCGATACAACCAAAGCTTCTCCCTCCCAAGTCTGTGCTTTCCAGTGCCAATCAGTTTTACTCGGCATTTCATTATTAGTTTTTTTGACATAAATATCAGGATTTCCCGAGTCCAAAGCAGTGACCGAAATAATAAAATCCTGGTCTTCCCTTCCACAAAAGTAAGAAAAGTAAACATAAGAGTCCTTCGAAACACTTCCCAAGAAATTCTCCCCTTCAATCAAGGCAACCACATTATCCTGAGTAAGACTCAAAGAGAACTCGCAAGGTTCCAGTCCACAAGTAACAGTAAGAGCTAAAAGACACTTAGGTCCACAAAGTCTTGAAAATTCAGAATGAGTGATTTTTACTCTTCTCGAATGAATAAAGTAAACCTGTGAAGTAAAATGATTATCTTCACTTGTAGGGAACTTCACATCAGAGATATCTTGAAAGACACTTGACATAAGCTTCACATAAAGACTTGCCTCGCCGATACTAAGCTGGCAGTCGATTAAGATATCAGAGGTGATGTTTGGAAAGCTGTAGTAAAAACGATTCTCGCTGCTGAGAACTGAAAGAGTTGTTGAAGGGATTAATAATAACTGGTAGTTCAGCTGGTTTGCATGGACTGAAATGGAATAACTGCTTTCTGATTTAGATGTCACTCCGATGTAAAGGCTGCAGTATGTTGAGTTCCCATGATGGTAGCTATCAGGTAACTTCGGACATTTTTCCTTTAAACTAAGCCATTCCAACTTGATTTTGTAGTTATTCTGTCCTTTCGCCATGAACTGGTAGTTCGAGTTATTCGGACTTGTGTGGTTCAAAGCGACGTAAATTTCAGGATTTCCTGAAAACGCAGTCATTTTTACATGCACATCTTCTCTACTCAGCGTGATAGGAAAAGTGTAAAAGTTATACTTTTCTGCTTCAACCAAATCAACAATAGGACTATTATCAGTAAGCAACACAAGATCATCTCCTATTCTCAGAACGATTGAGTAAGTCGCGGTATTATCTGACCCGAACTCCAAAGTATTGACAAGAATGGCATAAGTGCTTTTCACCAGATAAAATTTATCAGTTGTTTGAATTTTTATAGTATTCGCAGTCTGATTGTTTCCTAAGTCACTCGACCAGTGATAATAAAAAATCCTTCTTTCATGGTCGATGTGGCTGATACTGTTCGTGACTGCCAACAAGAACTTCCCAGTGATTGCAGTCAAACTCACCCTTATCGGTTTTTTCGTCTCTTCTGTGAACTTGATCGGGAAGAAGTAAAGTCGATGTTTCATGCAATGCGAGTAAAAAGTGTCCTTCTGAGGTAGTCCCGGGTAGAGTTGAACCGTTGTGTTCCCTCCAGGGTGGTTTTCTTTCGCGACAATGGAAAACTGACTAGGTCCATCAGAGTAAACCGAAATAAAATAAGTTCCATTCAAACTTTCATAATCTTTTCCTTTAGTAAACGTGATAGAGTCAACTTCTAGTCCACTGTTCACAGAAGAAGCGTCGTATTCCTCAATACTCGGCTTCGCACTTCTTGAAAGGTAAAGATCAGGGTTTCCTGAAATCGGGGTCAATAAGAACTGAACTGAACTTGCAGACCACTTGGCTAGTTTGTACTTGTAATACCTGTAACCTTTCTCTGTCATCGTCGATGATTGGGGTGTTCCAGACCTGAGTAAAATCTCGCTGTCGTCGAGAACTGCGACTATTGTGAAGTCACTGAGTAAATCACTTGCTCCGAATACTCCAATTATCAACTCGCCTTTGCCTTTTGAATGAATTTCTTCAAGGCCAAAGGTGTTGTTTGAGTAAAAGATTGAGGAAGTCGGGGTTTTCACGTCTGATAAGGAAAATTCGCATGGGCTTGATGAAGAGTTGCAGAATTTTCCGTATAGGTCTGGGTTACCTGAACCGGCTGAAAGTAACACCGATACTTCCTGGTCTTCTTTAAGAAGGATTGAAAAATACTCGAAGGTGTTTGATGGTACTGAACCGATACTGGGAAAACCGCTTGATAGACGGTGGATTGGAGTTTTGGAATTTTGGATGCTTAGCACGAAAGCCGATGATGTTATTCCGTGAATGGCTAGAATGTATTGAGACCCTGGGTGAACTGACTGTTCGATCGGTGAGAGTTCAACAATTTTTGACCCATGCTCATCAAAAGCCCAGTGATGCTGCTGAATGCTAGGTCGATTTCCGACACTAAGATACATATCACATTCACCAGAAAACACAGATAGTTTAATTCTTAAAGCCAAGCTCTGATCAACAGTAAAAGTAAAATACTCCAAATCATGTTCTTCAACAAGTCCAGAGATTTCTCCATTTTTTATCCAAATTTCATTTCCAGAGTCAACAGTCAATGTATAATCAGTGTTCATAAGTCCAATAACCGAGACCCTCAACTTCGAGTAACTACCAGCCCCAACCTTAGCAACTTTTCCGAATTCCCAGTTTTCAACATGAAAACTTTTATTAAATCCCAAGTCCATGACAACAAGTTCAGCTTTTCCAGCGAAATAAACAAGACTGACCCTAACATCCTTAGAGTTAATAGTTTGAAAATAAAACAAATGATGAGAAGCTTCTTCAGCATATCCAGTGACAGGAAGACTATCATTCAAATTACTGATGTAAGGACTTTCAAGCAGTAAAGTGAAAGAAGTTTTCGGGTGCAAACTTAAAAAATACTTTCCCTGCAAATCCAAATCACTAAGCACTAAATAATCAAACGATTTCTGATCAAATTCATTAGACGAGGGAATTTTATCCTTGCGAAGCAAGATCAGAACAGGCTGATCACTTGAAACAGTGACAGTACTCACAGTCCCTTTCGGAAAGAACTCAAAAACCGAGTCACTATCAGCGATAACCGGCTCATCATAGAACAACTGCGCCGTCTGAGCGACGACTGAAACCCAGAAAACCAAGGCGATTCCTTTCATTTATAAGCAATAACAAAACAACCTAATCAATATATCTTCTTGACTGAACCCGAGGCATCTTTTCTTCTCCTTTTTCCTTGTCAAAAGCAGCTGCAAAGAACTTGTCATGCAAGTCTTTCGAGTCTCTCGGTAAAGAACTTTTAGAAGAATTTAACTCATTGTTTCTCTTTTTCTGGTTTCTTAACTCGATTAGTGCAAGTTGAGTGAATTTGCCTTCCATGCTGCTTTGACTCACGGATTCTCTGCAAAAATCAGGAAGGTCTAAAAATTTTGCTTGACTTGATTCTATATCGTCTACGACGTCTCGTGCTTTGAGTTCTTTTGCATGTTTTCTTGCTTGTTCTAATCGACTAAAGGCAACTTTTCCGAGAGATGGGTTAGGAGGGAGTTCTTTTTTGGGGGATTTTATTGGTGAGGCCTTGGATGAGTCGTTTTTTTCAGGTTTTAAGGCTTTGGCTTTGAAAACGTCGAAGGTTTTAGGCTTTTCGTATGAGTTTTTTACCTGTCGCTTGACCTCGGCTTCGACTTCTTCTTGTGATTCGGACCATTCATCACATTCAACCATATATTGATCAGTTTCTTCATATTTCGGTTCAGGCATTGGAATCTCTCTAGTCTGCTCCACTGATTCATCCTGATCATCTGAATAATCTTTTGAGTGTTCTTCAAAATCCTCCTCAATACTTTCATCCGAGTTTTTTTCAGCGAGAGCCTCCACAAATTCCGCCCTGCTTTCAAAAAAATTAACTTGCTCCACTTTACTCGGCAATGACTCATCATCAACCATGATGCGTGCCATTGATCCTTGATTTTGAGAAAGCAAAAAACGAGGTGTCTGGTCCGAAGGTTTCGAATCAAGAAATTCTTTTCCTTCCCATTTTTTCCGCTGATCATTTAATGCAGAAGTGTTTCCAGGTAATGAAATTTTCGGATTTGCAGAAGGCTCTAGACTGGCTCTTTTCGCGTTAAGGTCTGAAAGAAGCAACTCATTAGAAGGGCTTTTAGGGACTATAGGGGGTGACGGGGGTGAAGGGGGTGAAGGGGGCGAAGGGGGTGAGAAGTGGGTCCCTGGCAAGGCGATTGACTCGATAAGACTAACGTTGCCCCACCTGGCATTGTCCGGGTCGACCCATTTGCTGACACCAGCGAGTGACTGCTCGAAAGGGTCTGGCTCTTGAGGCACCCTTGGAAAAGGTGGGTTTTCGTTCTGAGCCCGGAAGGGCTCAGGTCTGAAGTCTCTACAAGGGTCGTTGTAAGGATTGGAAAAAGCCGGCTTACTCTGAGGGTTCACGTTGTTGTATTCAGGAAGGATTCCACGTGGTTCATAGGCTGAGTAAGGTTGGTATGTCGGGTTGATTGGGTACCCTGGGTACCCTTGATTCCCTAAATTCCCTAAATTCCCCAAATTCCCCAAATTCCCCAAATTTCCCAAATTCCCTAAATTTCCTTGATTCCTACTCAAAGCCCCCGGCGAGTTCAAAGGCATCTGGCTGATTCCCCGAGGCTCTTGAAAAGTCACAGGCCTGGATTCTGCACTCTGTCCTTTCACCAAATAAATAAGTTGCTCTAAATTTCTCTCCTTTTCACGAAGCATCATTTCTCTCATTTCAAGGGCTTGCTCTCGAGCGCGGTCGCGCTCGATTCGGGTTTCTTGGATTTCTCTCATGTAAGTTTCAATGAGATGACTAGGAATCATTTCACTTTTCTTTTGTTCTAATATTGAATTTCCGATACCCTTGAAAGGTTTTTCTCCTTCATGGAAGTTTTGAGGTTGGAATGCAGGAAATTCCTGTCTTGGGACAAAAGCTGCAGGGTTTTCATTAAAAGGTTTTGAAGGTTCAGGCCAAGGTTGTTCATTAAAGTTTTCCACAGGAGGCATGGAGTGATTATTTTTAAATCCTTGCCTAAAGCCGTCATTTTCCTGATAATCAAATCCTTGCCTTGCGTCATTTCTTACCGATGAAGGGTTTGAAGGAGGTTTAATGATTTCTTCTTGTTTTAAGCTTTCAGGTTTTTTTGCTCTTTGCAGGTGATGCTTGTATCGATCAGCTGAAGGGTTTTCTTCACTTGGGCGGTTAGGATCAACAGTTTTATGTCGACTGATGGGTTTATTCAAGTCGTTTCCACCAGCGAATCTTTTTTCATGCATTTCATCTTCCATTCTTCTTTTCTTTTTTTCTTCTTCTTTTCTTCTCTTCTGATCTTCCATTTGTCTTTCCAGTTCCAGTCGATACTGATTTTTCTTCTCAACCGTCGCAGCAGGGACTCCTGAAGGCAACAAAGGCGCTTCTTCTACATTCTTTCCAGAAAAATCATTGAAAAACTCAGGTTTTCCCAGGACTTCTGTTTCTTGATAAGGATATCTTGGAAGGTCAGGTTTCAAAGCTTTTCCTTTGATTTGTGCTTCGAGTTCTTGAGCGTAAAGACGCTTCTTGTCCCTGGCGGAGTCTTGTGAACTGGGAAAAGCGAAAAAGTCTTCATTTCCTGAACGACCTGAAAAGTTTTCCTGTTTTTTTTGCTTTATCTGTGCTTCGAGTTCTCTTGCGTATCTTTGCTTTTTTTCTCTTTCGGAAAGAGCTGAAGGTGCTCCTCTGAAGTACCCGGGCAATGAAGGGCTTTCACTTTGATCAGCTGTTCCAGTTCTTTTCGCGTTTAATTGAGCGTCTAGTTCAGCTGCGTAAGCTTTTTTGTCTATTACTCGTTGACGACCTCCGATTTCAAAGTAAACTTCTCCGGATTCTGGAGATTTTTTTATGTTTTTTGAATCGATTTGCTTTCTCAGCTCTTCTGCGTAAAGTTTTTTTTTGTCATGGTCTTTTGGTTTTAGAAGGTCTGTGAAAAGTTGGTCGGCGTAGTCTTGCTGGTCTTTTGAAAGACCTTCTGGGAAGTTTTCTCGGGAAGGGTTGTCGATTTGATATGAAGGGTTTGAAGGAATTGAAGGGTTTGAAGGGAAAACTTGATCTAGAAGGTCAGGGTTTGAGAGTTGCCCAAGGGCAGGATTGCCAGGGTATCCGGGGTGCCCTTGATGGCCTTGATGGCCTTGATAACCTTGAAGTCCTTGATACCCTTGAGGCCCTTGGTACCCTTGAGGCCCTTGGTACCCTTGAGGCCCTTGATACCCTTGAGGCCCTTGATACCCTTGGCTTGACGGGTAGTTTTGGTAACCTTGGCTTGGAACTACAGGCACTACGATTGGTGATGCCTTTGAAGGTGGCTGAGGCAATGAAGACTGCTTTGATAAGGGCATCTCGAACTTCCCCGCGTCTTTGAAGTTTCCTTCAAATTGTGATGGGTTGAATCCTCCAGGGTTATATCCCGGTGGAATGGATTCTTTTATTTGGTTTGGTGAAGAACCTCCTAATCTTTGCTGCTTTTTCATTTCCCAGATATGGTCACGTTTTGATGCTTCTGATGATTCATATGCACTCACTTCCCCACCTGCTAATCTTCTAGATCTTTCCTCGGCTCTTAGTCGAAGTCTTCTGTCACGTTCACTTTCACCTGAAACAGGAGGCGCATTAACTGGAGCTGCACCGAATAAGTATTCTTTGCTCATATTTAGTATTTCATCCTAATATTTAGTATCTCTTCCTGATATTTAATTCATTTTTCTCTTATAAGTATAAGAATAGTGCCAAATTCCAACAAACTATCAATCCAATAAAATCTTCTATGACTAAAACACAACCACTCACATCTAGAAGTAAATTCAAGCATATTCCAAGTCCTGTCTTTCCATTAATTTAAAATTTCTAATGAGTGGTGTAGAGATGTCAGGATTAAAATCTCACCAGTCAAATCTCGACGTTTACAGTTCACACGACCCTGAAGACTTCGTACAGGCTCTGGAAGAGTTCAACAAATACTGTGAAAGGCAGCTGCCTAAGAAATATTTTCTTCCTTTCACTCCAACTTGTTTTGCATTAGCCAAAGATGAAGATTCTGTTGTACTAGGAGGAAGTATTGGAAATGTTGCAAACTTTAGCCTTCAAAAAGGGCAGGTATTAAGAGATGAGGAGATTTCTCATTCTCATTCTATTGTTGCTTTAGAGGTCGTTCTTAATGATAAACAAGTCGTTGCTCTGACTTCCAACTCTGAACTGTTTTTCATGGAGTACCCCAGTTTCGAAGTTCTCTACAGAGCCCCGCTGAAGATTCCTCCAGTCTCTCTAAAAAGCAACTCAAAACTAAATCTCCTCTACCTAGTCGACAACACCTCAGAACTAACCTGCATATCTCTAAGTGACGAAGACGACTTTTACACTAAAAAATTCCGAAGACGTCAAGCCTCCCTTCCATCAAACGGTAGAGCAATCTCAATAGCCCAAGACGGTTCAATGTTCGCAGTATCCCACGACTCAGGAATAATTTCCCTTTTTCACTCAACTCAAGAAAAATATTTAAAATCAACAGAAAGTCACTCATCAAGTTCATCTTTAATAGTCTTCAGCGAAAACAACTCACATCTGGCAGCGAGTTTCGAAGACTACTCAATAAAACTATGGCTTTTGGACAATTCCCTTACATTACTTCGAGTCCTTTCAAGACACTCTGACCAGATATCAGGTTTGGCTTTTGTAAGAGACAATAAATATTTAGTTTCTTCCAGTTTTGACTCTTTTATCAATGTTTGGGACTTGAAAGTCGACAGCATGCCTTACGCTATGAGTTTGAATGACTTGAAAATAACGGGACTTCGGGTATTTGATGACCATAAAAGTGTTATTTATACTCAAGAAAGTGAAAATTTGTTTGTTTGGTGTGTTCCTCAACTGCCTCGCAATGCTCGGTATAGCAATGATACTCTTAAGATAACAAAAGTGATTTTTATTCCTGAGAGTTTTTCGTTGCTTACACTGTCTGAAGATGGAAAACTCACTGTTTGGGATTATCGACAAGATAAAATTGTTGAATGTTTGGTGCTTGAAGGCGCTTTGACTAATGGAATTATTGTTGGAGAAAATGCTTATGTTCAGTCGTCTAGGCCTTGCATATATGTTGTTAATACTAGCAATTTTCATTATGATATTTTAGAACTGCAGAGTAGTATCGTTAATTTTGATGTGTCTTCTGATGAGAGTAAAATCGCTACGAGCTACTCGCAGAACTCGGTTAAAATACATGAATTGCAGATGAGTAGGTCATCATTGCGACAGCCATCAAAGTACCAACTAAGCGAGATGTACATGAACAACCAAATCCGTGGTCACACCTCTCCAGTATCCCAATGTCGTTTCATCCAGGGTAACCGTTCACTAATAACTGCCTCCTTCGACTCAACCCTATCAAAATGGAACTCAATCGACGGTCGTAAAGAATGCGAGTTCATTGGTCACAACTCCGGAGTTTTAACCTTCATAATAAGTCCAGACGGTTTCCTGATCTCAGGTTCCGAAGACGGTTTCGTGATAGTCTGGTCATTGAACGGTATTTCTTTATACACGATGAAGCCTCCAGAGGACAGTCCAACTTTAGACCTTTACCTGTCCTCAGACCATTCTTACCTTGTCACTCTTCAAGCAGGCCGAGTGACTTATTGGCAGATGATGAACTTGTCAATTCTTTTCCAGACTGACACGACTTTCCCTGCCACCAGTCTCGCTTTTTCAAGTGATGAGAAGTTCATCGCGGTTGGAGAAGAAATGACTACTTGCATTGAGGAAAATGTTTTAGCTTCGAATAACTTGAGAATCATTGGAAGAAATATTGGATCGCCTCATCGGTTCATGAAATTCGTGATTGACTGTCAGATGGAACAGTCGAAAGTCGCTTATGACCAGAGCCATAATCATTGGATGGTCAGTCCTTATTTGATTGGACCTGCGCATATCTTGTCGTATACTAATAGGTTTGATGACTTGTCCAGGGCTTTGTTTGGAGCTGAGAATAAATGCGGGTTCTTTTCGACTGTCAATGGTGAGAACCCTTTGTCTATCTGTATTGATAAAGAGTATAAAAATTGTATTGATGTTTGTCTTAGGTATATGAAAAGTCAGATGCAGGGAAGTGAAACTCGACCGGAAAATCTTAGAGCTTATTATCCTTTGGAGAACTGCTTGACACAGTTGAATAGGATTGAATATCCGTATATTGTTAAGTTGTATGACTCGTTGTTTGTTGAGTCAAATGCTAGTTATTTGCCCAGGTTTTGTTTGCATGAAACTGAACTTCCAATTCTTTATTTCTCCGAGCATTTAACCTTAATTCCAACTGAAATCGTTCCAGAAGATAAATACTCAAGCACCGGGCGACCAATCGTATTCAGATACTCAACCTTCCCTTTAGACCTAGACATCGGCACGGATAACAGCATAGACTTCATGAAAAGTCTTCTCGAATGTTCCCATCAAGAGATCTTCAGAAGTGCTCTAGTAATCGAGTACTTACAATACAAATGGGAGCGCGTAAAGAAAGTGATATACGTTCAAGGTTTCACATACGTCTTTTACCTGATTCTTCTCGGTTTTCACATCGTCCTATTCCTAGAAGATAAAAACTTCTTAACAATCCTTTTCTCAGTCCACGCAGCCCTCTGGCTCTTCGAGGTCTGGCAGATTTCAACAGACTTCAGCGAATACTGGAACAGCATCTGGAATGTCTTAGACCAGCTGCGTGGTCTAAGCTTTAACTACTACGCGTTAATCGCAATGAAAGGCACTTACAACTACGACATCCTTCTCGCAGTTCTGATCTTTTCCTGGGCGCGAGGAATCGCTTGTTTCCGCATGTTCGAACCTTCTCGGTCAATGGTTCGACTTGTTATCCAGGTGATCTTGGATATCAGGACTTTCTTCTTGATTCTTTTTTATTCGACACTCGCTTTTGCCTTTGTTTTTTACATGCGTGACCCTGAGGCCCAGCCCTTTGCGATGTACTTGACAAGAGCTTATCGATTGGACTTGGGAGACTTCGAGACTGACTTGACTGAGTATTTTGACTGGGGAATATTTTTTGTTTCTACAATGATTAACCCACTTATCATGCTTAACCTTTTAATCGCGATTATGTCTGACACTGCTGCTGCTGGTGCTGAAGTGGATGATATCTGTGGAAGAAGAGAACTCACTGAAATGATTTTAGATGTGGAAAAAATCATGTTTTGGAAAAAAGGCATCTGTCATAAACATTACCTGCAAAAATGCGATTTTGTTAATGTTGAAGATGAAGAAGTTGATAAAACTATGGAAAAAATCAAGTTTATTAAAAAACAAGTCGTTGGGATGAAGGGTTTAGTCAAGGGGATTCAAAGGAATGCTGAAAAAATTTGTGCTGTTAATGTGGAAAACACTATTCATGAACTTTTACAGGCGCAGGAAGAGATGAAGGAAGAAATGAAAAATCGCTTTGCGGATGGCAAGAATATGATTCAGAGAATTGGAAGAAGACTAGATATTTTAGAGTAGATAAGGTATCCATTTATAATGTTTTCTGAAATCGACTTTTTGTGTCGGCAACTCGAATATTGCATCATGATGAAAAAAACTAAAACTGCTAAGGAAATTGTTGAACTTCTCATCAAGCACAGGGTACAAGTCAGGATCACTGATAATAAACAATATGAATGCGCTTGTCATGAGTATTTCAACTCTGGATCATCTTTTATTAATTCTGATAAGCTTGCTTTTGAACATTTTGAACAGTGTAATCATAATGTTTGTAGAGATTGCTTGAGAAAATATATTTCGAATATTTTTGAAATTGCTGGAGTCGATTTTCCGTTTTATTGTCCTGGTTGTGTCATTCTGGGAACTGAATCTAAATCTTCATTAGAAAAAAACAAACCTTACTTTACATCTGTAATCCCTAATTATGATTCTTTGATTAAAGAATGTGGGTCAAAGGACATTGAGAGACTTATTCACAAGGTTGAATCGAAGTACATCTGCATGAATGAAATTAACCATAGTGAGATGGCAAAGGATGAAAATGGAAACTATCTGGAAACTTATAAACTTTATGGATTTCCTGAAAATTGTATTGGAATTATTAATTATACTCCTAGTGACCTTGATATTATACCTGGTTGTAATCATACCTTTTGTAAAAATTGCTTGAAAGCTATCTTTTATGATATTGTTACTGAAGGAAAACAAAAACTGTGTCCATTTAAAGGATGTGATTATTTTGTCAGTGAAAATTTCATTTCCAAGTACTTTCAATATGAAGAAAATGATGATTTTAGCGTATTGCTCAAATTGAAACTTAGTGACTACCTCTATGTAAAATGCGTAAAATGCCTTCAAAAATGCCGTTTTAGTAAGTCTAATGATAATGAACAATGTAAATCCAAAATACCCAAACGACCCGAACAATCCGAAAAATCCGAACAATCCAAACAACCCGAAAAATCCGAACAATCCGAACAATTCGAACAATGTGATGCTATGATTTGCACTAAGTGTGGAGATTATTCTCATGCTGACATTGACTGCAATAAAAGAAGAAACAGAGAAAGAGCTAAAAGGCCTTTAGTAGAACAGAATGAAGAACTAGAAAACATCGGAGATGAACAAGAAAAAGAAAATGAAAGTAGTGGTGAAGATCAATATCAAGATGTCGAAAATCAAAATGACATCAATGGTAAAAAACGAAATTATTATCGAGAATATATCTGCACAAAAAATTCCTTGATTCCTATCTTGAGACAATCCTATTTTCATGCTTTAACCCTTTTTCATTGGGAAGTAAATGAAATGATTTATAAAAAGCTCTATGAACTTGAGCCAACTCTACCGAAATTTGAATTCAAAGTAAAAAATATCGTTTATATATTGAATGAAGAATTAGGGTTAAGATATATCGAAGCAAAGAAATCAATTAGTTATAAAACTGGAACTAATGAAAAACAAATTCAAGAAATTTATGTTTTTCATGGATCGAAAGAAGAAAATTATGATAGTATTTGTAGAGAAGGGCTGAAAATGGGAGGCAGAGATGTTCAGAAATCTTTTGGATCACGACATGGATTAGGGATATATACTGCGAAGGACCCACTTACATCTACATTTTACTCCAGATCGAATAAGCTCTTGGTTTGTAAAGCTTTTTTAGGACGGAGATCGAATGAAGGGCTTGGTGAAAATGATGAATTGGAAAAGTTTGAACATGATTATATGATGATAGAAAATGATAGCTTCCAGGAAGGCTCAACTTATTATATTTTCTTTAGGAAGGAGTATTTGGTACCAATATATTTGATAGAGTTTACATAATTAATTTATTAGTTATGAGATAGAAAATTATTTGAATGAAATTAGTAATGGTAACTATTCTTGAATTTTTATTTATTGTGATTTATTAGAGGTCATAGAAATAGATGAGATTCATTTGTTATTTTGTTGTATATGCAATTTGATAAATAGATATAATCAGATATTTGAGTCTATTAAATTTAATCGTTATCATGGATATTCAAATGCTTAGTAATAGCTAGGTAATAAATTCTATCATACTAGTTGATATTTTAACCTTTTTGTTATTAATAAATAATTGGTTTCTATATTTACTATCTATGATATAATCTTCTAGTCTATCTGGCCAAATTAATAATCAATTCTAACAAATTTAATTCCAAGAAATTATTCAAATATTACTATTTAATTTTACCTCCAACCAGTTAAACATCTAGCCCTAGTCCTTTTAAGACAATACTATCCCTTTTAGTCCTAATCCTGGTAGGTGCACTTCTACCGTTATAGTAATGATTTTTTATCTTTTTTAACATTTCCTCATTAGAACCATCCGACTCGAAAAATAGTTCAACGTTCTTCCAACGAATGACTTTACCCTTCATGCACTTACTAATGATCTGCAAAATGAAAAGAGACTGTGCTTTGGAAAACTGCTTTCCAATTGTAATTTTAATTTTGACAATATTCTCTTCAACTTCGGAAATCTTTTCATCCAAGCCGGGCCTAGGATCAAATATTTCTTCCTTCATTATTATTTAAGTCTCCATTATCACAGGGACTCCTTAGTGAATGTCGACTGTTCTTCATTCTGATTCTGAATCAATCTCTGGCCAAATCATTTTTAAATTGCCATATCTAAAGATACCTGTATCTTTAGGAAAAGGTTTCGGGAATCGAAGAATTGAAATTTCTTTAAATGCCGAAGTTAAGGACTGGTCTTGAAGATTTCGGATTTTGGGAAAGGATGAGCATTTTTGCTGAAGTTTTATAAAATGGGGGCTGATTCGATTCCAATTAGAAATCCTGAAACTCGATTATTTTGCTTAGAAGAGGTTTTGGGACTTTAAATGGCCAAAGAATTGAGTGCTTGGAAGTCTTATAAGATAAGGAATTCTAAAAATTGATTTCTTTCAAATAAAGCTATAAAGTTGAGGATTGAGGAAGTAATAAAAATTTAGTTAATTGGATTTCTTATTTGTTTTGAAATGTAGATAGATTAGGTGAAGGGAATATAATAAGTTATGAGAAATGTACAAAAAGCTTCAGTTTTCTCTTGAGAGAATAATTGAATTATTTTTTAGGTTTTGATTAGATGGTTTAAGATACTTGTAATAATTAACCATTTGTGAAATATTCAATATTCTTAGAAATGATATACATAAATTACTATGTGAAATCAAAGGTTTTATATTCATATTATCTTATAACTTTATGTAAAATCAACTTTAAATTTTTGATTTCATTATATAGATAACTTAATTTGATAGAATATGAGAAATTTAATTGCATTACAATAAATATAACAAAAAATTCCTTTAAAATCCAATTGCACTGTCCCTAATAATAAAAACATAAAACTTTACCTCAGACCAAATCTCAATTAAACCACTTAAAAACCCTCTATTCTCAGTTCATATTCCTCTAATAAATTCATGAAAGTCCAGCAAATCCGAGTATGGCCTCAACCCTTAAAACGTTCACTACGCCGAATAACAATTTCTCTCTCACCAAAAGGTTTAAAACCAAATAGACTTCAAAACATCTCAAACGCCTGCAAAGTAAAACCTCGCATCCAAAAGCTTTCCTTCATGAAAGAAAAGCCAGCAGAGACTTACTCATTAGCCTACTACGGAGATTCAAACAATTCAGGAAAATTAACAATTTCCGTCAAACGCACTCAAATTCCTCATCTAAACAGACAAGACCTAAACAGACACTCAAGGTCAATCCGAGCTTCTCCTACATTTATCAAAGACGGCTTAGAAGCGACTGCTCATCAACGCTTCAGGCCGAAGCCTCTCACTCCTGCTGTGATGAGACTTTATGATTTTTCTGAATATCGACATCGAGCCACTGCTAATAAATCTGCGCTTTCAACTCAGAGATTGATTCATCCTAGTTTCAAAAACGAAATTTTTAATGATTTTCGTGTAGGGGTTTGAAAAGTTAAGTCGGAAGGTATTTTTAAATTCAGGATTAGAGTTAATTTGCTTGGATTAATTATTAGGGTTTTTATTGGGTTGATAGAAGATTGGAAGAGTTTAATTAGACCATTTCTGGAGTTTCTTATTTTTTTCATCATAATGATTAGCTCGAATTGTATTTCTGCCGAAGTTGTTTCTTATAGTTTGAGCACTGAAGGGTGGCTCAAAGAAATCAAGTATGTGATTAAAGTTGTTGATACCTCTGGGGAGTCAGAAATTCTTCGTGGTTCTAAAGATTTTAAAGTCCTGCAAAAAATCCTCATAACCCGCTGGCCAGGTTGTAAAATCCCAGTAATTCCAAGCGACTTCTCACAGGTAAACCCTCCATAGAAAAACCCTCCTCCATCCCTGTACCCATCCTTCCTCCACGTTCACAACGTTTTCCTTCTCCAGCTGACCTCATCAGATTTCCTAGTCTCATCCGAAGTAAGCCAGCTTTTCCTAAAAGGTCCAACAGACTTCATAAAGTTAACAAGCGCTTACCACATCCCTTCATACCCGAAAATCGCTGAAAGTTTCGAAAACAGCTTCAAAGACTCAATCGACTACCAAATGAACGAAGACACTCCAGGTATTTTACATGACCGAAAAGAAGCATTTAAACTTCAGTTAAAAAAAGTATCATCTTTAGAAAAGCTTCTAACAGGTCAAAGCAGTGCTTTAAAGGACTTCAAATCAGCGAATGCAAAATTTTTAGGACTTGTTGAACAGACCCATAAGTGGATAGACCCGGGGTACCCTGAAGGGACTTTCGAAGTGGAACACCCTGAAGCGAGTCACTCGTTTTCCCTTTGGCTTCTTGAACAGATGCTTGTTCTTGAGTCGCTCATCCAAGCCATTGAAAAAATCGAAGAACTTGGCAGGGTGAAGGACTTGACAGTCAGATCGATTCAGTCAACAAGTCTTGAAATACAAAAACTTAGTTTGGGAAAGAAAAGCTTGTCAATGATCTTTAATAATAAAAGCAAAGACGAGTTTTTTAACGCGAAAAGCAAGACCTTGGAAGACTTGAACTCTCAGCTTAAAGCTCTGGAAATAATGATTCCTTTCCTTTCATCGAAAATGCTCTCAGATACCATCTTGAGGACTGAACAACTCACAGGTGCAGAGTTCGAAAAGCAGGTAAAACTTTACACGTCTGAACTTTGCAAGGATCTTCAAAATTTCAGAGAAAAACTAGTTAGAAATAGTAATTAATGAAAAAAAATTTACCTGATCGCGAACCTTCTCGACCACGTGATGTTTATCGAGAGACTATTGAGAACCTTAAGATCCAGACACAGAAATTGAAAGAAGAAATCACTTTAGACTCGAATGCACCTCTTCCAGTCAACACTGAGTCGTACATCGCGAGACTTCAAGACCAAGAAGACACTTTCACTAAAAAAATTCGTCAAGAAAAGCAAAAATCTGAAGAACTTGATAAAAAAATCGCAGAAGTCCAAAAAAAAATCTTTGAAAAAAAAAAGGCTTTAGCAGTCCCGAAAGATAAAAAAAACAAAGAAACAAATGAAACGATTTCCTTGAAAATCAGAAAAACAGAGCATAAACTAGAAAAAACTTGCCAAAAATTCAATGAAGCTCTTGCAAACACCTCGAAATTGAAAACGGAAATCAACAGCTTGAGAAATGAAAAAAAACTCACGAAAAAATTTTTAAAAAAACTGGAAATCGAGTTAACTGAAAAAAATGATGAAAACTTTAAAGCTTATGAAGAGTCTTTGCAAGTCAAGAAAAAAAGTCATGATTTAAGACAAGAAATTGAAAAGATAAGGAAAGAAAAAAATGATGCTGAAGAAGAAAAAGCGAAATTGGAGAGGAACTGGCAGGAACTTAATAAAAGAATGGATAAGGAAATCAGGGCTCAGGAAATGAAAGTGAAGAAAACAAGTCATGATTTAGAAGAAAATGAAATCAAGATGTTGGAGTACCTTGATGAAAATCTTATCGCAAATGAACATGACGGCAAGAAAAACGCGAAAGAAATCGCAAGAAAGATGAAACTTTTCGAAGACGCTTTTCGTAAAATGGAAGAAGAAACTGGCTTCAGTGATGTTGAAAAAATCTTAAAAATTTTCGTGGAAGCCGAGGAACACAACTACTCATTGTTTAGTCATGTCAATGAACTCGCAAAGGACATTCAACGACTCGAAAGCCAAATAATTGACATGCGCAAAGAAATAGAACTTTACAAAAATATTGGAGAAAAAACTGCAGAAGAAAGAAATGCTATCATCAGAGAACTTGAAGAAAAACTTACAGATACTGACAAAAGGACTGACCAAGATGATAAAAGATATGAAAGGAACAAAAAAATGATCAATACTTTCAAAGTAGGAGTTCAACAACTTATGGAAAAGATTTGCGAAGATGAAAAGTTCTCAGAAGAAGGGGTCAATGAAGGGAATTTGATGCAGTTTCTTGGAATTATTGAGTTGAGAACTAATGAAATTCTTCAGATGTTTCGACTTTGTCAGAGAAGCTCAAATGATAGTCCTGTTGAAAGTGTTCAGCCTGAGGAAGAGAGGAAACCTGGAAAAGTTGTACCTCCTGCTGTTAATGAAGGGGAACATAATGATGAGGAAGACTCTTCTACTTTTCTTCAGAGGATTCATTTTATTGAAAGAGCGAATAGAATTTTGGATAATCGTAAATGAGAATGTTTGCATAAAATTATTAAATTAGAATATTCAATAGACCCTCACTCAAAAGACATTTCTTCAAGAATAAAATCCAATAAGAATCAAATAATGAATCATCCTCATTTCTTCATTTCAACCTACTTGAAAGTTACTTTTGACACTTGGAAATCAAATTTTTCTTAGGTCAGCTATAAATGGTGGAAGGTCTCGAAAGACTTGAAGAAGAACTCAAGAAAATGAATGAATGGGACAAGGCAGTTATTTTTGATTCAGAATGCAGAGTCATCGCAAGTAAAGGATTTGCAGTCGACACGAGAGAACTCCAGCCGTATCTCAGGGCTCTTGAATCGAGAGATCAAACTATTGGAGCCGGATTTACTCTGAATAAACAACACTTTGATGTTCACAGATACCATCCACCTCTTGTCTATGGAAGAAGAGGAGGACCTGACGAAGGAGAAGGTATCGCGTTTTGCCAAACAAAGAGAGGAGAACAACCTGTTTTTGCGGTCATTACTTATTTGCTACCTATTTTGAGTGCGAGAGCTGTACCACAACTTATTGAGTTTTGTAGGAATCACATTGGTCCTGTGGATGTACCCTCTAATTAGAATTAAATATTCCATAAGTTAGGGTTTGGAAGAGTTTTAATGAGATTAATAAGATAATTCGCTAGTACTTTAAAATAAGTATGATTTTTTAGTTATTTCTAAAGGTTAATCACGGTAAAATCATATTCTCTAGAACATATTCATGAAAACCTTAGATTAGAAAATCATAAATATGGGTTGTTCAATCCCCTCTTCATATAAGAAACTAAGACTATCTCAATCTACATCAAAACTTGAGAATATATCTCAAGTGCAAGTGCATCCTTCCTTATTCATCAGTAAAAATCCCAACAAATTCTCACAAATTTACAGACCAGGGCAATCACTCGGTAAAAGCAGTTCCAAAGAAGTACGACTCTGTTACAACCGTGACTCAAATAAAAAAAGTGTAGTAAAAGTGATAAAAAAGCAAGAAAATGATGCTTTAAACGAAGTAAAGATTTTGAAACAGCTGGATCATCCAGGGATAGTCCGTCTTTTCGAGTACTTTGAAGATGAACGTCGTGTGTATATGGTGACTGAGCACTGCAGTGGTGGGGAGTTGTTTACAGAGATTCTTTCAGGGAAAGTGCTTCACGAAATTTCGATAGCGAAGATAATGCAGCAAGTTTTTTCAGCTCTTGCATACATCCATGAAAGAAAAATTGTTCATAGGAACCTGTCACCTGAACATATCATTTTGGAAGATGATAAAAGCTTGCTTAATATCAAAATCATCAACTTTAATAAAGCTATCCAGATACAAAATGATTGCATTGTTGGAATGGCTGGAACTTATTATTTTTCTGCTCCTGAAATGCAACATTCTAGCTATTCTAGCAAATGTGACCTTTGGAGTGTTGGAATCATTTTGTGTCTTTTGTTGTCTGGAGACCCGCCTTATTCTTTGGTCAATTCGAAGACTTTTCATTATTATGGAGTCGAGGAAAGGTTTGGGTTTTCTGAAGAGAATTGGAATAAGACTTCTGAGGAAGCTAAGGATTTACTTGGAAAGTTATTGTGTGAAGAGTCTTTGAGAATTACGGCAAAGGAATGCTTAAACCATCCATGGATCCTTCAAAAAGTGCATCATCCTCTATGCAACGACAACTTAAAACTAAATGTTCTAAACAAACTGAAAACTTTCCATGCATTTCACAAGTTACGAGAAGCAGTTTATTCCTTTATAATCAGTCAACTAGTAACAGTAAACGAGACAAGAATATTACGAGAAGTCTTTCGCGGTATCGACAAGAACGGGGATGGAAAGATCAGCATCGACGAACTGGCTGAGCAATACTCTGAAATAATGGGCGATAAAGAAGCCTGGGCCGAAGCCACAAGGATCATGAAAGAAGTCGACAGTGATGCGAGTGGATTCATTGATTACACTGAATTCTTGAAAGTCAGTCTTGATAGCAAAAAAGTCTTGTCCAGTGAAAGACTTAAACAAGCCTTTCGCATGTTTGATAAGGATGACTCTGGAACTATCAATGCTGAGGAACTTAAGGAAGTACTTCAGGGAGAAATGCAGAGTGATGATGCACTTTGGAAAGAGGTTATTTTAAAAGTTGATCAAAATCAGGATGGTGAAATTGATTTGCAGGAATTTCAGGATATTATTTTGTCTAATTGTTTGAAATTATGAGGGAATATGATTTGAAGTATTTTGAGGGAATTTTTATTTAAAGTTTAGTGTTTTGATGAGTTTATGTTTAAATAGTACAGATATGCAGTAATTACGATAGTCATGGTAAAAGTTTAAATTTTTTACTTATTTTCGATGAACTTAAAATTTCATCACAATTTTCATAAAAAATCCTAAACCAAATAATTCACAATATTTATAAAATCAATAAAAATCAAGTACTTTCCATACAAACCTACAATTCAACAGTAAAATGGAACATCTTATTCCAGAAATCGCAGTGCTTTTGATAACCCTTTCATTACTAAGCACATTCAAAGATAAAATTCCATCCTGTGCTTCATTCCTGCGAGGTCTAATAGTATACATTCCTCCAGACAACGACAAAATATCAAAAGCCCTCGCAAACCCTTCAAACTTCATCCTAAACTGCGGGTACATCGACGAGAACTACGGTAAAAAAAGTCCTTACTACAGCGAAACCGAGTATCTTGTTCTCCTAAGCGGTTTCTGTTCCTTATGCATAACCCTCTCACTCACTTTAAACTACGCTTTCGGCTTTACACTGAACACCAGTTTCTACTTATCCCTTCTAATTTTTATCTACTCAGTGAAAGAAGGTTACACCCAGTTCAAAGCTTCTGGATTTCGAAGTCCTGACAACTGGATGGGTTTATTCTACTCAATGACTCTTTTATGCTTCACAGCAATGTTACTGTACCTTGACCATCATTTACTTCTCGACTTTAACTTCCACTTTTCTTTAAACCTTTTAAGTCTATCACTGACGAGCCTCATCTATCGTTTTTTCCAGTTTTCATTGAGTATCAATCACTTTTTATTCAGTCTTGTCTTCGCCCTTCTTCTGGCGTTGATGATTTTTCCGTATTTCAAGTATCTGTTCAGGGCAACTTTGAATTACTTCGCAAGTAAACATTCACCTTTCAAGGTCGAAGGGGTGGAAACGATGAGTCCCTTTTACAAGTTCAGCTTTGTGATGCCTGTCGTGATTTCCACTCTTTGGGTTAGAAAAATCAGTGACTTTGCAAGAGGAACTATTGGAGACGTGGCTTGGGAGCATTTTCGCATCGGTTTCGTTGTTTTTTATTGTTTTCTTAGGTTTTACCAGCTGAGGACTGAGGTGCAGGTGTTGCTTGACCAGGGAAAATTATTGATTTTTGAGATCATTCGCAGTAAAAACACGGAAGAAAGGAAAGAAATGGAAAGTCAATGTAAGGCCATCGGGTCATATGCTTGGCCAGTTGCGCATCAAAGTATTTCTTGCACTTGTCTGATTCTTTCACTTTGCTTTTTACTTCTATGCAAAGGGGAACTGTGGAGACCTTACCCGCAGCCGTTGGTTGTTACGACTTCTAGACCGATGCAGGATCTTGATGAAAATGAGTTCATTTTAGACAATACCGCCGTTGTTACACCGTCGATGTCTGTCGCTTATTTCAAGGAAATCAAGGAATTAGAAGATTTTATCAAGGCGCAGAAGAATGTAAGAGAAAGTCTTCAAAAAACTGTTGAAAACCTTGCAAAAGCTCAGGTCATTCCTTGTTTTTTTTACCGGGATATGTTTGAGTTCATGATTTGGATTTACCATCTTGCCTCGGTTTTCGCTGTTGGGTTGACTTTGCTTTACAAGAGAAGATTTTACAAGGAAGCTCAGAAGGCTCTTCAAGGAAAATAAGTGACTTACACAGATTGATTGTTTAAGAAGGTAGATTAGAAATATACCCTAAACTGATAAATATGGCAAGAGTACAAACTAACCCGTTCGCACATCTGGAGCAGTCCTCATTACCTACTTTTGCAGGACTTCAAACTATTTCTCTAGATAACCCTATGACTCAATATGGAATCAACGCCACGAAGGCCATGGCAGGGTCTTGGCTGGGTAATCTTTGGAAGAGTCTTCACTTTTACTTCGATGTCACAAATGCTTACGTGTTAAAAAAGTTCCAGTTCATAATCCTTCCATACACAGTGCAAGGCGAGTGGCAACAAGAGGTTGACCCAGAAGGGTATCCAGGTTCTCCAAGACACAATCCTCACGCGCCAGACCTTTACATTCCTTTGATGTCTTTCATAACATTCACCTTGATAACAGGACTGAAAGCAGGGTACAACAGTAACTTTTCACCACAAGTATTAGGAATTACAGCAAGTTCATCAATAGTCTTTCTTTGTTTCGAGCTGCTTTTTATATACGGCGGGTTTTATTTCCTTCAAAGTGCACTTCCTTCTATACTTGACTTGATTTCATATTCAGGTTATAAGTTTGTACCTTGTTCTATTATTGCTTTGATTAACTTATTGATAGGAGGACAGTTCTTTTTACCAGTTTTCTTTTATTTTGCGGCTTGCTTCGCGATCTTCTTGGTAAGAGGTAGGTAGAATAAAAGTTTGAAGAGGTATACAGTGCAGAATACTTTTAACTATGAAATGGGAGGGACTGATGTATCGAAGCAGTCGTTTTTGTATATGGTCAGTGCTTTGCAGGTCGTTATTATTTACTTTTTAGGTTATTACTAAAGAATGGTTTAGAATTCTCAAAAGATTATTTTCATTGACTTGAGTTTTTAAAATTTTTTCGAAATTTCTTGTTTTTCAACTTTTCTGTTGATTTCAACTTTAAATCATTCAACGTTAAAAACCTTTTAAAATCTTCGGGTTCCATATTAGAATAAATATTTCTTACACATGAAAGACTTCAAGCTTACATCTCCAGGTCTACTCTCACCTAAGGTGAAACTTCCGAGTTTTACAGAGATCTTATCGAGTCTTAAGCATCATCGTTGCCTATCAGCAAAGCAAAGTCCTTACGAAAACACATCGAATATCGAAAAACTTAAAACTAAGCTCAACCCGTTTTCTTGTAAAAGTCCGAAAATCAAACCTGCTGAGAAGACTGAAGGAAAATTGAGAAATAAGAAGAAAAGCTTGACTAAGGATAAGATCAAAATTAAAAAAGGGAAAAAAAGTCAGAAAGGGACGAAATTAGTGCAAATAACTGATAGGAGGTCTATGGTTGTTGCTCCGAAGATATTTGAGAATCAGTTTTTTATGGATGTTTATGATTTGCAAGGAAATCATGATCGGATCATGGAAATTAGCCAGAGTCATTTAGAGACCAGTCAAGATGACTCGATTCTGGTAAAAGGAAAACTTGAGATACTAAACAACATCCAATACACCTCAAACAAAATGATAGACGAGCGTCGAATAAGACCTCCTGAAAACAGTTACCTCGAAGAAACAAAAGCCCCAAATGATATTCATTCAGACCTCATGAAAAAGTTAAGCGAATTAGTAATAATCCATCGTGAAGATGACGATCCATAAGTACTTAAATAAAAAGATTATATTACCCATTCATCAATAATTTACCTCTCCAGTAATCGAAACGTTCACCTTCATTTAACATCAAATTAATATGAAAAAAGACTACGACCTTCTCGGAGTTCTCGGCAGAGGCTCATTCGGAGTGGTCTACAAAGCGCGTCGTAAAGAAACCAACCAACTCTGCGTAGTAAAAGTAATTCAAGTCTCACAACTAGACCAGCCTTCCCAAGAAGATTCCTTAAACGAGGTAAAAATCCTCTCCTCTCTCGACAATCTCTACATAGTCAAGTACTTCGACTCCTTCGTGGAGGACAACCAGTTATTCATAGTGATGGAGTACTGCGAAAAAGGAGACCTCAGTCTTCTTATCAAGTCCAGGACTAAGCCTTTGCCTGAAAATAGAATTTGGGAAATTTTACTGCAAATCTGCATGGGTCTTGAGTATCTTCATCGGGTGAAAGTCCTGCATCGAGATATCAAGACTATGAACTTGTTCATGGCAGATGAAAAAGGGATTCGAATTGGGGATTTAGGAATTGCCAGGGTGTTATCAAGTACTACGACCTTTGCGCATACAGTGGTCGGAACACCTTATTACCTCTCTCCTGAACTTTGTGAAGAAAAACCTTATAATAATAAAAGTGACGTCTGGGCTCTTGGATGCGTTTTGTATGAACTTTGTGCTTTGAAAAAACCTTTCGATGCTACTAACCCTGGAGCGTTAATTCTTAAAATACTTAGAAGCTCGGTTCCTCCTTTAAGTAACAACTGGTCCGGTGAGCTAAGGGAACTGGTCAAGATTTGTCTGTTTAAGGATCAGAAAAAAAGACCTGATATTTCTAGTATACTTAAAAGACCGGGAATTAAGGAAAGGGTACTTGCTGCTAATTTAATGATACCTGAAAATTCTGTTTTGAATGCAGCACGGATTAGTATGAGGAAGAGTGTTGATGAGGGGGAAGAAGAGAAGAGAAAGAAAATTGATGAAGGTAGAAAAAGTGAAGACATCAAAAAGAAGCCAGAAGAAAAAAAGCCAGAAGAAAAAAAGCCAGAAGAAAAAAAACCTGTCATAAAGCCAAGAGTCCGAAAAGGAGCTCCATTAGAATCAAAAAAGCCCTCCAGCTACGCTCGAAACATGTTAAAAAAGCCAGTACTTCCAAAAAAGTTAGAAGATCCAAAACCATCAATAGTTCCAGTAGCCCTTCCAAGACACCTAACACCAGCAGAAGAAGAAGAAAGCCTAATAGAAGACCCAACTTACGAAATCGTTGCAATGGCAGCGCCTCCAGTTCCAGAGTTAACATTTACAACAGTAAAGCCAAACATAATAACAAACGACTCATCAAGCGACGATCAAAGCTACCACAGCGACGACAAAGACTTATACGCGATAAAAGAAGTAGACTCAAAACTCGAACACACGAATAAAGACCTTCAATTAAAACTAGTCCACGTCCAAAACCAACAACGAGACATCGAAAAGATCATTTTTCATAAATCTGACGAAATCATTGAAAAAATCGGACTGGTCTCGTTCAATGAAATTCATGACTACTTCAAAAGGAAGTATTTGGTATGGTCTAGTTAGAGTGACTTGGAAGTCAGGGAAGAGGACCAGGTCGAAATTGAAGAATTTGTCACTGAAAAACTTGGAGATCCTAATAGCGAAATTATTTATGAAATGTTGAGACTTGTTCATTTGGAAGATGAGGTTGACAAGTTTAGAGAAGCTGTTGCTGATCTCAAGTTTAGCATGATTTGAAAATTATAAAATTTTTAACTTCTTCCGAATTAGAACTTTTTTTAGAAGCTTTGCTTGACTTCGAAGAGATTTTAAGGATTTGCTTTCTAGGTCTTTTTGGAGAGAGATTGCTTCGATTTTTTCTACACATTTTGTGTACAGGTCATGATTATAAAGTTCTTTTTTAACTGAATCATCAAAACGACTCAACTGTTCAATCTTCGATGCAGTCCAATTCAATCTTTCAGTCCAATTCTTTAAAACCTTGCGACTACTCCTCAACTGACTTTCAATCTCCCCAGAGGAGTTCAAGTCATTAGAAAGATCACACTGTTGTTCTAAAGTCCTAATCACCGAGCATAAATCTTTTTGACTTCTTTTTTTCGAGATTGTTGACTCAGAGTCTTGATTCCTCATATTTTTCATGGCTTTTCTCAAGTCTTCTTGATTGAACAAGTACTTATGTCTCAAAGGACTTGGTTCTTTCGCATTTGTTTTAGTTTTAACAGGTCTCGGAGAAGGGTCTGTTGCAAAGTTTCCAGTTTTTAAGCCTTTTGATGCACTTGAGGCCTGAATTTTTCCTTCTGGGATTAATTTTAATCCTTTGGAATTTGGATTTTCTCGAGTTTTTGAAAGGTCAATGTTTTTTGAATGAGTAATGAAAGATAAAGCGTCTGGAGAAAGACTTGCCAAATCGATCATTACTCGACGGCCTACGTTGTCGAGTTTTTTGTAAAGCGATTTCGGCATCAGCATGTTTTGGGTTGTTGAAGGAGATTTTGATAATGGTTGGAGTTTTGGAGGTTTGGGTTTGAATTTGAATGATTCTGCTTCTTTATAAATGTCTGATAATAGGCTTGTGTATTCTTTTGCATCGAATTTATTGCCTTCTGTCATTGGTTTATTGTAAAAATGAATACCTTGACTTTTAGTGATCCGGATATTGTTGCTCAAGTTGCTTTATTGAAAGCTGCGTATAATCAAAAAACAGCACTAGTCAACCAGATCAGTCGACTAAAAATCAAAAATAACTACCAAAAGTCAAACAAAGACTTCAGAGACCTAAAAGACCTAATCCCACTCTCCAAACAAATGCAGAAAAGACTAAACGACATCACTCATTTAAACTCTATAATAAGGCGCATTCCGCGTAAATATTCAGACGAATCAAACCTATTCCACGTTTTCAGTCAATTTTCAACCTTCCTTCCCCATCTAGAAATAAATCGTCAAGTTTTCTCTCTAAACTTCTCAGAAGAAGCTTATCTCGAAGACTTAAAATCCCGTCACGACTCCCTCCAACAAGAACTCGAGGAAAAATCACTCGTTTTCAGTGAAAACGAGTCAAATTTAGCAAGATTTTCCCTTCTCGAAGAAGAACTTCCAGTCCTCGAATCCGAAGTAAACGATTTATACGCGATTCAGTCAGAAGTCTCAGAAGCTCTTCATTTAAAAGAAAAAAACAAGGCAAAATCAAGAATCTTGCATAAAAAAAGCTTAGAACAAGTGAAAATCTTTCAAAAACTCAGCGAAAATGGAATCCTTTTACGTTCAAAGCTACTTCTGAGGGAGGAACTTTTGAAAAATCTGAAAAGTGCTGAAAAAGAACTGGAAAACTTGGAAAATAAAACGAAAAATGAGTCGGAAAGGATGAAAAACTTGGAATTGGAGAAAAAAGAAGAGAAAAAAGAGTTGCATCGTTTGCAGCTGGATTTTTTTGAAGTTAAAAAAGATATCGTGAGACTAGAAATGAGACTTGAAGGCCTCAACGCTGAGAAAGATGCGATTCTTGAATCGATTTATGAGAAAAAGTCTTGTCCTGGTGATTCAAGTAGAAGTGAGTATGTTGAAGAAGAAACTGTTCAAATAGCCTCTTGGCTTTCAGGCTTTTCTGAAATACTTAAAGAAAAGAAATCCCTGATGCAAGAAAATGCGAAACTCAAAGAAAAAATTTCCAAGTTGTTTCAACCAAATCGATAGTTTAATCGCCTAATAAAATATTAAGTCCTCAAAAGAATGATTATAAATGGCAGTCCCTGTGACCAAAGCTGTATTCGTCGGAGCCAATCATGGCGACATACGAGAAGAGTATGAGTTTGGAAAAATGCTTGGGGATGGAGCTTATGGGCAGGTCTTTCTGGCTACTCATAAACAGACTCATCAAGTTAGAGCTGTGAAAAAGATCCCGAAAAATCGAATCAAGCATCCGGATAGGATGGAGACTGAGATTAACGTCATGAAACTAGCGGATCATCCTTATATTGTTAAGCTTTATGAGGTTTGGGAAGACGACAGGTACATCTTTTTAGTCCTTGAAAACTGTACCGGTGGAGAACTCTTCAATTATATAGTGCAAAAGAAACGACTCAGTGAACGAGAAGCATCAAAGATCTTTCATCAGCTTCTCACTTCTATATATTACTTACATCAGCAAGGAATAGTTCACAGAGACTTGAAACCTGAAAACTTACTTTTTGCTTCCGAACCAAGTGAAGGATCACCAATCAAACTTTGCGACTTTGGTTTAGCCAAGTTATGTGGAAATTCAGCGCAGAAGATGACTTCTAAAATCGGAACTCCATTTTACATCGCACCTGAAATACTCTCAGATGGAGGTTATGGTGCATCATGCGACATCTGGAGCTGTGGAGTAATTCTCTACATTCTCCTATCCGGTTTCCCTCCCTTCTACGGCCGTACAGAAAACCTAATCTTCCAGAAGATCCGTTCAGGAACCTACGACTTCAACCGTCAAGAATGGTCCAGTGTCTCCGAGTCAGCAAAGAACCTAATCAGAAACTTATTAGTAGTGAACCCTGAGAACCGATACTCAATGGAGCAAGCTCTGGCGCATCCTTGGCTATCATCTCAAGAAGCCCCAGTTGAAGCAACACTTGAAATCAACGTTGAAGCCTTGAACAACTTCACCAACAGTGTCCGAATGAAAAAACTCGTCCTTCTTTGCATCGCTTCTCAAAGTTCTGATAACGACATCAAGAACTTAAGAGAAGCTTTTGTGAAACTTGATACAAATGGCGATGGGACTCTTAGTTTCGAAGAAATGAAACAAGGAATTGCTAGTACAGGAAATTCAAGCATTAATCTTGATGCTCTCATTTCGGAAATGGACTTTGATAGAAGTGGAAGAATTGATTATTCGGAATTCTTGGCTTCTACTTTGGATAAAAATGTTTATATGCAGGAGGAAAGGCTTTATATGGCTTTCAAGGTTTTTGATAAGGATGGCAGTGGGAAAATATCGGCTAATGAATTGAAGGAAATTCTAGGCAATCAGGGACAGAGTGATAGTGAGTTATGGGAACAATTGATTGGAGAATGCGATGTTAATCGTGATGGTGAAATTGACTTTAATGAGTTTCTTGCATTGATGAGCAGTAAGAAGTTGACTAGTTTATAAGGGTTAGATTTTGAGGCTTAGAGTTATAGGAGTTGGTATTTCAAAGATCTTTGAATTTTTAGAGAGGTTTATAGAAAATAGATTTCGATCTTAGATATAGCTCTAAATTTAAATATAATGTATATTTACATATAGTGAATATATAGATATAGTGCATATTTACATATAGAGTATATTTACACATAGAATGTATTTACATCTATTGTATATTTATATATAGTGCTTATTTACAAGAAGATCTTACTAGATTTCATTAATATCATAATTTGATAATAAAAGACCCAAGCTACTATCCTTCACCTTACCTCAAACCCTAAAAATTCCACAAAATCCTTCAAAACTTCACCAACCCCACCTCGACCTCTCCACCGTCAAAATCCTTTAAATCAGTTCCTCTTTATCCGTTTTATAATGTCCACTTCCATTAAATACACCTTATCTCTCGAAAAACTGTCAGAGTTTTTCGAGATAGACTCAATCCGTGAAGGAAAGTCCTCAAAATCGTTAGAAACCCTGAACGGAATAAAAGGTCTAAGCGAGTCACTCCAAAGTAGTCTAATGAAAGGAATCGATTCTCAATCCTTATCATCCCGTCAAGCCTACTACGGTCGAAACGAGGGTTATTCACGTGGGCGAAAAGGAGTCTTCAACATAGTCTGGGAAGCTCTTCAAGACACAGTTCTTCAAATCCTGATAATGGCTTCAATAGTTTCACTGATCATCGGAACATGGCAGGACCGTTCACAAGGTTGGATTGAAGGAGCAGTGATTTTATTGGCAGTTTTCATTGTTCTAGCCGTCACAGCGACAAATGACTATATCAAGGACGGTCAGTTCATTAAGTTAAACAAAGCGACTAACATTCACTTTGTAACAGTCACTCGTGATGGCAAAGAACAAGAAATTCCTGCTTCTGAGTTACTAGTCGGCGACTTGATGCATGTTTCACCTGGAGAAGTCCTCAACGTCGACGGGGTGCTTGTGAAAAGCACGAAGTTAAAAGTAGATGAAAGTCAAATCACAGGCGAAAGTCAAACTATTTCTAAAGAAGCAGCGAAAAGCTCTCATTGTGATAGTGACCCGTTTTTGTTATCTGGAAGTAAAGTCATTGAAGGGTATGGAATGATGATCGTCTGTGGAGTCGGCATGAACTCCATCAATGAAAAAATCAGGCAAATGTCAGGAATTGACAATGAAGAAGAAGAGACTCCTCTGCAGGAAAGACTTGGAAATCTTGCTTTGACTTTAGGAAAAGTAGGACTTTATGCTGGGATTATTCTTTCTGGAACTCTTCTCGCTTATGCCTGCATTGGAGCTGCTACTAATGGCGCTTGGACCAATCACAGTACAGGTGAAGTCATTTCAGCTTTAATTCTTGGAATCACTGTCTTGGTCGTCGCGATTCCTGAAGGACTTCCTCTTGCTCTGACATTGTCAATGGCGTACTCCGTCATTCAGATGAAAAAAGAAAATATCTTCGTGAGACATATAAAAGGATGTGAAATAATGGGAGCCGCTACTAATGTTTTAACAGATAAAACAGGAACTTTAACTGAAAATAAAATGAAAGTTTGTGGATTTTACTTGTTCGACCAGGAGTTCAAAGATATCAATGAAAGTCTTTTAGACACTAATCAAAAACATCTGATTTGCAAAGTCTTGTCGAGAAATTCGACTGCTTTTTTTAAAACTGTTGATGGAAATGTTGAGGTCTGTGGAAGTCGCACTGAAGGAGCAATGATTGACTTGGTGCATGCTTTAGGAGAAGATATTTATAAGTATCGTGACCCTGAACAAGAAATTGTAAAATTCGCTTTTACCTCGGAGAGCAAGAAAATGACTACTGTTTATAATCAGTATGGACAAGGATATGAAGTCTATTGCAAAGGAGCTGCGGAGGTCATTGTTGACTTGTGTCATTATTTTCTTGATTCTGATGGAAAGATGGCCGTGCTTGACTCTGTTAACAAGGATCGACTTTTGATGCAGGTTTCGGATTTTACTAATAGGAAATTCAGAGTACTTGCTTTGGCTTATAGAAGATCTTCTTTGGTTATTGACTCGGAAACTTCGAGAGATGAAATTGAAAATGGACTTGCTTTGATTGGGTTTCTGGCCATTCAAGACAAACTAAGACCCGAGGCAAGAGCTTCAGTCCAAGGTGTTCAAAAAGCAGGAGTAATAGTGAGGATGGTAACCGGAGACAGTAAAGAAACCGCAACATCAGTAGCAATATCATCTTACATCCTTCCACAACTCTCAGATTCCGAGCTAAGCGATTTCGTGATGACCGGAAAAGAATTCCGAGAGCGTTCAGGAGGTTTATTACAGATTCGCAATGAAACAGGTGCAATAGTAGATTTTAAGCTAGCAAATAAAGAAAATTTCCAACAAACCGTGAAATCTCTTCGAGTAATCGCACGTTGTTCTCCCGAAGACAAACTTTTATTAACAATCGGTCTGAAAGAACTAGGAGAAGTCGTTGCAGTGACAGGAGACGGTTCAAATGACGCAGCAGCTCTGAAACAATCAGATATTGGAATAGCGATGATGTCAGGTACCCAATTAGCAAAGGAAAGTTCAGATATAATCCTTCTCGATGATAACTTCTACAGTGTGTTGAATTCAGTGAAATGGGGAAGAAATGTTTATGCAAGTACTCGAAAGTTCTTGCAATTTCAAATGACTGTCAACATAGTCGCTCTTTTTATGAGTATTTTAGGAGGAGTCACTGTCAGCCAGTCTCCAATTAATGCGGTGCAGATGTTGTGGGTCAATCTTATCATGGACTCTTTAGCGGCACTTGCACTTGCAACTGAACCGCCTTCTGAGTGCCTTTTAGAATCAGTTCCTTATGGCAGAACTGAAAATATCATCACTATTGACATGATGGTCGTCATTATCGGTCAATGTTTATTTCAATGCTCGGTGCTTATCACTATTCTCTATTTTGGACCTGATATCTTCGACATCGATGAAAGCTGGGGACATAGTCATTGGACTTTTTCGAATGGAAAACATTTCACGATTTTTTTTCATACTTTTGTGATGTTGCAACTTTTTAATGAAATTAATTGCAGGAAACTTTCACTTGGACAGGTCAATGTTTTTCAGGATTTTTTTAATAATTGGATGTTTCAGTTTATTTTTATTAGCACTTTTTTGGTCCAGATGTGTCTTGTGCAGTTTGGAGGAAAGTACTTGAAATGCACTCCGCTTAGTGTTGAGGAACATGCGGTTTGTATTGGAATCGGAGCTGCGGGACTTTTGTTTGGAATTATCGTTAGAGCTGCTTTTAAGGCTTATCGCACGAAAGGGTTTTATAGTGCTAAGAAAAGGGAGGAGTATGAGGAGGGCTTGGGATTGATGGCTGAAGAGAATGAGTAATTAGAATAAGAAATTTTTATTTTAGTGAGGAAATATTTTTAGTTGAAAAGTTTAACTGTTGATGAGGTAGGTAATGTGGAATGTTTAGGAATGGATAATCAGGTGAAAGTGGAAATTGATGAATAAATTAAGGGTTTTTGGGAAGTTAAAATAATAGCAGGAAAGAACTTGAGTGGAATTAGAAGGAATAATAAGAGATTAAGTGTTATGATTTGCAGTAACTAATAAATGATATTATGTTTAAATAAGAGATTTTGGAATTATTGGAGACTTGCCTGTACTTTTGAATCTTATAGCAAAACTGTTGTGAAATTTGGCATTATTGGCAGGGATTTTTAGACTATACGCGAAAAATAAGAAAATACTAATCAAATTATTGAAATTACAACGGGTTGAATATGGTTAAAATTCAAAGTTTATATATCACCTCTGCTCTTCATTTTTACAATTTTAATCTGATTGATTGGCCTGCTAACCATCTCTAAAAACGCCAGGATTTATAATAAAAAAACTAGTCTTCTTTTAACTATAAAAAAAATCCATAATCATTAAAATTCCAAAAAAAACTTAAAAATTTCAAGTAAAAATGATATCCAATTGAAATAAAGTGCTTCATTGACTTAAACTAATCTATAATTTCTTAGATCTTTTCGATTTCATTAGTAAATAAAAATGCAGGAAGGTCTAATAGGCTTAGAAAACTCAAGCATCGATACTGCCAGAACACTTTGGATGGGCGAAGTAGACCAGCCTTACATGGATGAAGAATTTATCTCTTCCTTGTTTTCCGGAATCGGAGTAGGAGTCACAGTCCGGGTGGTAAGAGACAGAAACACAGGTCTACCAGGAGGTTATTGTTTTATCACTTTCCCGTCTCACGAAATCGCTGAAAGAGTTTTACATGCTTATAACGGCCTTCAAATCGCAAACATGAACAAAAGGTTCAACTTGAACTGGGCTCGATATGTCAAGTTGAAGCAGCCTGGATCTGCCATTCCTGCCAATGTCGAACAGTATGTCTCTAAGGCGGGTTCGGGGCAACTGGTCGAAATCACTACCACCAAGAAGGACTTGTTTATGAGGAAACTTGATGTTGTTGAACTTAATTTGGAATATGCGGCTTTTCATTGTGATCAGTTCCTTGAATTGACTCCTGCGAAGTTTTTATATTTTTGAGGAGGTTGAAGTAATGAAATAATTCTATTCTTGATAATTTTTGGGGATTATGGGTTATTATTTTTTTGTATCTTGGATGAAGACAAAGGATATCTTTTGGGCATTGTTGTTGGTTAATATTATAATTAAGTTGTTTTATCATTTGATTACATGGATTTTAGGATACTTTGACATGAAGAATTATCTAATTGTATCTTGTTTATATAAAATATATCAGATTAAAGTGAGAAATGTAAATACTGAAGGATAATTTTCCAAAGTTTAATTGCAAAAAACAATCACATAAAAACAACATTAAATGCCTAATTCAAATAAATTAGCCTATAACTTAAAAAATCTTTTAACCTTTATTTAAAATGATAACTTTAAGAGACTATTAAATTCAGTTTGCTTGAGGAATAATAAATTATCACTGAACTTTCTCAATAACCACCCACAGCAGTATCCTAATCTAATATAATCAACTCAGCTATTTCGAAAGAGTAATTTTCCATATTGAATACGTAAAAATATAGAATAATAAGCTTATAAATGTCTGAAGTTGATTTCCTAATCAAACAACTTGAGTACTGCTTAAACTCAGGGCACTTACAGCCTGCAAAGATCTTGATAAATGAGCTAATCTTTCACAAATCAAAAATTAACTTCCAAATAGAAATGAATTACAAGTGCTCGTCTCACCAGTGCATCTTTAAAAAAGACTTTAGTAGCAACGACTCAAGGGATTTTAAAATATTTCTTCCTTGTGAACACTCAGTGTGTACCCGTTGCATTGAAAGTTATATAAGAGATATTTTTGATAGAGTTGGTTTGAATAATAAGTATATCTGTCCTGGTTGTTTGGCGAATTATTCACTTAACCCAACTCTTTTATCCAACGAGGACCCTGCTTTTTTAGATATCATCAGTATTGATAGACAAAATGAATGGAAAGCTCAAAATGATTTAATTAGTATGACCATTAAACAAAGATATATTCAAGTACTCAAATCTCGATGTTTCTTTTTTAAGTATGCTCCGAATTATCCTTCCATGAAATGTCTTGGAATAGATAAATCGATGAAAATGCCTGAGTGTAAGCATAAATTTTGTAAGAGTTGCATTGAAAAAGCATTTTTAATAGGAAATAAAACTCCTCCTTTTAAATGCTTTTTAGAAGATTGTGATAAATATTTTTCTGATGAGTATGTACGAACACTCTTGATTCATGGAAGTGAACTGGCTAGAATTATTTTACCTAGGCTTAGGATTGAAGGAATGAAGTTTTGTGAATGTCCAAATAAAAATTGTAAGCTCCAGTTAAATTTAGATTCACTCACATTACATTATATCTGCAATTGTGGAGCAAAGGTATGCCCAAGATGTGGTAAATACTATCATGAAGATCTTCCGTGTGCATTTGCAGATATAAGTAATTGCATGTACCAAAAAATTGAATGCAAACCTGATGATCACATCGCTGAATATCGATCTCTTTATTATAAAGCACATAACTCGTTCTTATGGGATTTGCATCCATCAAAAAAAGCAGAATTGATGAAGAGATATAATATCAAGTTCAATATAAAAAAAGTCGAAAGAATTATAAATCCATTTCTTCAAAAAAATATGATGAAGCTAAAGCTCGAATTTTAAGCTCTGGTATCAAGTCTGATGAGCCTTTCGTCTTTCACGGAACTCATGATCAATATTATGATACGATATGTGAAGGTGGATTCAAAGTAGGAGGAATTGATATTGAAGTAAGTATTGGACATCTTTATGGATTCGGAGTTTATACTGCTACTGATCCGACAATGTCGATTCATTATTACCACAATAAGAAAGTTATAATGTGCAAAGGTTTAACAGGAAATATTGCTACAAAAGCTCTCGAAACTATAGAAGAATTCAAAGCTAATACACAGTATCACTCATATTTCGTTGATTTCCATGGAGCGAAATCTAACTTCTATGTATTTTTTGATAAGTATTATGTGCTTCCTTACTATTTAATTACTTATGAGTAATTTCCTTAAAGATAGTTATAAAATATAGACATTATTATTCTAGCTTAATATAAAATGTCAGAAGTAGATTTTGTCATAAATCAACTAGAGTATTTCATGGAAACAGGTTTTATAGAGCCAGTAAAGATAGTCATCACAGAGCTTATTTTTCACAAAGCCTAATTGAATTTCGGAATTGAGATGAACACAAATGTTCATCACATACTAATTATTAAAATTTTAATATCTTATTCATTACTAATCCTGAATATAATTTACTGGCTGATCGAAATACAATTAAAATTGTCTGGTTTATTAGTGATTTAACTAATTCTATCTTAAGTTACCTAATAAAAGGTGCAAATTAAATAGAAAATGATTTATTCTTTGTAAAATAATAAAAATTCTATCAATAAATCGATACAATTTTTTCTTACAAAAACATTTCTCATTAGCAAAGATTAAAAAACTTAAAAGAGCATTCAAACACTATCTTGGATGACTGTAGATAAATAAAAACTATAATCTTAATTAACCTTAAACTTTTAATCAAATGGAAAAAATTACCCTGCCAACATCTTATCAAAAATTATAGACAATTTAGATAAATATAAATGTCAGAAGCAGATTTCCTAATCAAACAACTGGAATACTGCCTGAACTCAGGTTTCATCGAGCCAGCAAAGATACTTATAACCGAGTTGATTCATCACAAGGTAAAATTAAATTATCAAATTCAGATGAACTACAAATGTTCATCACATCAATCTTTATTTCAACAAGATTATTCAACTCACATAGCAGCTCATTTTCATATATTCCCACAATGTCAGCACTCAGTCTGTTTTGGTTGCATTCAAAAATACATAACAGACATCTTTGAAAGAGTTGGTCTTAATCATAATTATGTCTGCCCTGGATGCCATGCGAACTATTCACAAAACCCGACTCCACTTGATACAAGAGCTTATTACTTTACTCATTATGTCAGCTTAGAAATACAAGAAGAATGGAAAATACAAAATGATATCAGAACAATGACTATTAAACAAGGAATGACAAAACAAACTTCTCGATGCTTTTTCTTCAAGTTTAATGATGCATTTATGAATTGTCCTGGAATTGATAGAAGTGTTGAGATGCCTGAATGTCGACATAAGATATGTAGACATTGTATTGAAAAGAGTTTTGCAACTGGAAATCAAGAACCTCCTTTTAAATGCTTTGTTCAAAGTTGTGCAACTGAACTAACTGATGAGTTTATTAAGGGACTTTTGATTTCGGGAAGCCATGTTTCAAAGATTATTTTACCGAAGTTAAGAATTCCAGAAATAAAGTTGTTCTACTGTCCAAATTGTAATTTGTTCCAAGAATCATCTATTTACAACCTTCAGCACATTTGCAACTGTGGAGAAAAACTATGTCCTAAATGCGGGCAGTTCTTCCATGATGACCTTCCATGCGAATTTGCAGACTTAACCAAATGTCAATATCAAATGATCCAATGCACACCAAATGACCTGATCGATGAGTATCGATCTTTATATTACAAAGCTTTGAGTGCATTTATGTGGGATTTGCATCCAGGAAAAAAGAATGAACTGATGAAACAATATAATATAAAGTTCAATATTTTGACTGTTCATCGAATCATCAATCCAGTCCTTCAAGACAAATACAACTCAGCGAAAGCTAGAATAATGAAAGAAGGAATCGATCCTCTTGAAAAGTACGTCTTTCATGCAACTCAGCCACAGTTTTACGAAGAAATTTGCAAAAATGGGTTCAAAATAGGAGGAATTGATGTTAACGTTAAGATTGGACAAGCTTACGGCTATGGTATTTACACTGCCACTGATCCTACAATGTCTATATACTTTTATAAGAACAAACAGATTATTTTGTGTAAGGGGTTGACTGGTAGGAGCGCTCCTGGACCAATAAAAACAGAGGAAGAATTCAAGAATAACACTGAGTATCATTCAACTTTTATAGATTTCAAGGGGAATCAGTCAAACTATTACGTATTTTTCAGCAAAGATTATTTGATCCCTTACTATTTGATCACTTACGAGTAAATCATTAGCTAATCATCACTTGACTCCTCTTCTAAAATCAAACCAAAAAAAAATCCCAAACCATAAAAAAAATCATTTTCTCCAATCCCATCAATCCCAAATCCCAAATCCCAAATTTTCATAAACCAATTCAAAATGAAATCAGAAAAAGTCCAAGAATCAACTCTAAAGCTCTTAGAGTTAATATCCAAATACACTCCATCATCATCAGGAACAACCCGAGCCTCACTTCTTCACGAGATGCACCGAATTCTACTCGATCACACAATACGTGAACTTCCAGAAATCTTAACTTCAATCTACACCCAATCATTCGCGCTTCAGCTTCAAGATCTATGCCAATCAAACGAGGCTTATTCTTATTTCTGCTTGCGAATGTTGGATCACTTTTCATTAGTTCCAGCTTTGCGACGAAAGTTGGTGTCGATGGGAATGGTAAAGACATGTTTGAATGCTTTAAAATCGACAGAATATGAGAAATGTTTGAGTTCTTTGTCGTTGTTGACTGGGCTTATCGGGGTCCCTGAGGTTTATCTGGACTTTCTGGAAAATCAGGGTGTTAAGTTACTGTATAACTTACTGCAGACTAAGGAAGTTGAGTTTATTTTTTTTATTTTGAGGATTTTTGACTGGCTGCTTAATTCTCAGAAGATTTATCGGGATAGTCTTCTTCATATGGGAATTGTTGATGTGCTTAAGTTTAATATCAAGAATAACTCTGAACTGCAGAAATCAACGGCTTTGTTTGGACAAGCGAAAAGGATTAAAGATGAAATTGAGATACTTGAACAGTTTTACTTTAACAAAGCTTTTAATTCTTAACTAGTTAGTTATCTTCTGAACTATCGTCTGAGCTTATGCACAAACCCTCTAGTTTTATCGGCTTGAGATGACTATTATCTGGGTGAATTTGTTGATGAACATCGAATTCATAAACCTCATCAACTGGATACCCACGATTTTTTAGTGCTGTTAGGAGTTTCTGATATTTAAGCTCCTTTTCCCGTAGTTTACTTATTTCACCTTTCAAAGACTGAATTTGTATTGTCTGCTGTTGAAGGGTTAATCGAGTTTGTAAGTCTTTATTAGACTGAGTATCCGCATTCGACTCAAACCTCTCTAAAGTCTTCAATTCATCATCTTCTTTCTTCTGATCTTTATTCAAAGCCTGAAAGTTTCTGAAGCTTTCTTGAGCCTGAATCAAGAAGTGATGTTCTTTTAAAGCATCAAAATTCATTACAAGAGAGTTTAAAGGAGGAAGATAAGAAGGAGGTGTCTGAGCATTCAATTCAATCTTATCCTTATGACTTTCCTGCCGTTCAGACACCATAAAATGAGTAATCTGTGCCTGATATCCACAATTTTTCCCATTAAGCCCATTCAAACTCCCAAAATTTCCCTGATTTTCCTGAATCTTCAAAAGTCCTTCCTTAATTTTCTGTAAAAAACTACAAAAAATAAAATCTTCCTTAATAACCATCTCCAGTAAATCAATACAAACTCCAATTAAATTTCCTTTCTCATCCCTTTTAATCTCTTCAAGCCTTTGTTCAAACTTTTCTTGAAATCCATTAAGTTTCGACAGATGAATTTTCGGTAATTTATCAGGAGTCAAGCTAGTTCCCATTCCTTTCCCCTTAATCCCAGCATTAAACTGTTCAGACCTACTAACCGAGTCAGTCCTTTGTTCCTTTCCCGTCTTTACAGAGTTAAAATTATTCGTATTAAGAATAAAGACCTTCGACATCTGAACCTTCCTTAAAACTCTTCCTTTTTCAATCAATTCAGCTGCTTTATTCGAAGCTCTTCCTGAAATCCTTGAAAAACTTTTAAGTTCTTTTTTCTTCATTATATTAAATTATTTATTCTTTATTGGTCTTGTAAAAACTTCTCTGGGAAACTTTCTTGATCTCGGAAGCCACTTTTCTTGTGGCTTGAAAGTGACGTTAAAGTAGCAGTCATCGATAGAGTGCTCAGGAATCGTCGCGCTTTGGACCTCGCTGTAAACTGGTCGAAGTCCTTCTTTTTGCAAGCCTTGAATGAAACTTTCTTGAGCTATTAACTTGTCGCGCATTGTTTCTTGTTCTTTTATTAAGTTTCTGATCTTCATGTTTAAAGAGTTTATCTCGTGTAAGTAATATTTTCCTTTGTCGTTGCTCGAAGTGCTCAGACTTCGCATTGAACGCTTTCGAGGACTTTCTGATGATAGTAACTTCGACTCGTCGTGGGTTGGAAAGTCTGAAAAGAGGTTTCGACGGACTGGGACCTCACCGCATTGTGACTTGCGGTTTGAAGAGGTTTTTATACCTGGGCTTAGGTGAGGGTTTAGACCTGTTGTCACTATGTTTAGACGCTTTGAACGGTATCGACTTGAATTTGTCATTTGGTCTGGAAGGGTTGGCAATGTTGGAGTCCGAGGGTGAGATACCGGGTCAGCTGTGATTGAAAATATCGGCTCTTGATTTAAGTTGAACATGATAATTACCACTCATATTCGTTGATTACTTGACTTTGAATAAAAGATCAAATACTGAAAGAATTAATAACTATTCAATACCTCTTATCCTCAACTATCAGCAATCAAAGAAATCTTCCTTACAAAACTCTCAGAACATTTAAAAACTCATAACTTAAATTATGAAAAATTCACAAATTCAAATTTCTTCATCTCGAAACCTCCGAAAACCCTAAAAAATCATCAAAATCTCCAAAAAACCTTAAAAAATCATCAAAATCTCCAAAAAACCCTAAAAAATCCCTGAAACCCAAAAACCCCCTCAAAACTTCCATAAATTCCAAAAATCCCATAAAATCTAATAAAATCATGAAATCCTAAACCCTAAATCTCCAAAAACTCCAAAACCTCTAAAAATCTCTAAAAATGTTAATCTCTTAATAATCCCTAGATGCACTACAATTTCTTCATAGTGAACAACATCGGTCTTCTAGTCTACGAAAAAAAATTCCCAGGAAGTGCTCAGCTTGACTCAGGAGATCTAATCCGATTCGGTGCAACAGTAGGCGCTCTTCACCTAATAAGTGCAATAGTATCTCCTCCGGGAGTAAAAAAGTCAGGTCTGAAGATGATTACTTCAAAGCACTTCAAATTATGTTGTTTCCAGTCCCAGACCGGTGTAAAGTTTTGTCTTGTCTCAGACCCGAACACGATGGACATGGAGAAGCTTTGCAAGCAAGTTTACCAGTTTTACAGTGACTTTGTGCTAAAAAATCCTTTTTACGAGCAGGACCAGCAGATTCGATTTGATGGTTTTGACAGGGCGATTGAAAAGTTGTTTGGAATTCGTAGCTAATTTTTACTATTAATAATCTCTAGTGACTTTATGATCGTCCCATTGCATAAAGGACATTGTTTTGGCTTTTTCCTTGTAGGCATTTTTCGGTTGAGATGGATCTTTAATTTGTGGACTGTGCATTTACCGCAACTTATTATGTGACCGCATGGGAGGAAGACTGTTGATTTTGGATTCTCGTAACAGAGAAGACAATCGCCTAGAACTGTTTTTTCTGGAGACACTTTTATATCTTGAAGTTGTTTTGACAAAACTGAAATCTTTCGCATATTTTGGGATGACTGTACCTTGAGAAGATTGACTTGACTTTTGTAGGAATCGATAAATTCTTTTGCAGTAGTTTTCTCAATATATTTTTTCGACAAAGAAAGAGGATTAAAAGAAGGAAATTGGCCAAGAGTAGCTGCAAAGTTAAATGGAATAGACAAGATAATAAAGGACAAAGTGGTAGAAAATGGATCTTGCATAATGTAAAAAAGGGCTTCTGGACTTTCAGGGTAGGCTCTATAAACTGTGGACTGTGTCAATGTACTGAAAAAGTGACTTTTTTCTGATGATTTTGAAGAAACTGACGGTAATATATACGATATTATGAATTGATTGTACGATACTGGAACTTCAGTAGGAAGGCCATGGAAATAGCGGTCGATATACAACACCCCTAATGGACTGGATGATTGGGTCTGGATCGTTTTCACTTTGATTTTGAATGAATCGAACACCAGTGAGAGCTTAACTTTTGGTTGGCTTAGTGGTTCCATTTATATTCAATTATTAGTGGTTATAGGTCGGTTATCAATTTTTAGGTAATCTTAGAAATTTTTTGTGGGTAATTATTTTTTCGTGGCCTGGTATTCATAATCAAACTACTTGCATTTAATCAGAACTTAACCTTCCTGACTCTCTAAAATTACCCAGGACTCACCTTAAAAATAAGCCAAATTGAAACTTCTTCCAATTTTTTTTTCAAGTATTAGAAATGAAAATTTATTTAATTATTTTTCATATTGAAAGTATTACTCTCCAAGGTATTTCGATAAAAAGCTCTTTCCAAGCAATCCAAAAAATCCTAAACCGAAATTCCTAAATCCCTTCATTCCATAAAAAAATACTTCTTTCTTCAACGAATCTAAAAATGATAGAATTAAAGTATCTAAAAAATCCAAGAAAGTATCTTGGTATCTATAATGGGAAGCGACTGTTCTTGTGTTTTCAACAGCACCCCAGGAGGTAGAACTACAGAAATCAAGCTATTATCTCCTCAAAGTCATTCAAACCATTCTAGTTTCCATCACGAGTCAATATCCATAAACGACATAAACGCTTTAGAAACTTTTCACTCAGAAGTATTCCGTCTTCCAGCTCTTTCTCACCTTTTCCAGTTTTACACCCGAACATCCCATCGCATTCCACCCTCAGTTCTAAAGCTTCAAAAGACCCTAGCCAACCCCTACATCTCAGACGATGACCAATTCGACCTTCCCTTAGAAGTCGAAGAAGACGTTTTTTACTTCGGCCAATGGGAAAACGACTTAAGAAATGGAAAAGGTGTTCAAGTGAATTCAGACGGAAGTATCTACACAGGTTCTTTTTTCAAAGGAAAATTTTCAGGCCCAGGTCGTTTAATCCACGCATCAGGTGAGTACTTCGAAGGTATCTTTAAAAAGAACAAGCCTCACGGAATGGGCTGTCATTACTTCTCCCGGCATAAGTGCGTGAAAGGCGAGTACATCAAAGGGACCTTGACTGGAATCTGTACAATTATCTGGGATCAGGCCACTTATATCGGCGAATTTCAAGGCGGTACTCGGACAGGCATTGGAAAATTAACTCATTCAGCAAAAGTCTTCGAAGGCGAGTTCGTCGCTGACTTGATCTGCGGCTTCGGGTGTTGCACCTGGGAAAACGGCAAAAAGTACTCAGGCGAATGGAAAAATAATAAAATGCATGGATTTGGATTGTTTGAATGGCCTGATGGCAGAAGGTATGAAGGCGAGTATCATACTGGCTTCAAACATGGAAAAGGAAAAATGACCTGGCCTGATGGAAAAGTTTACAACGGCGAGTGGGTCAATGGAAAACAACATGGAACTGCACAATACACCTTTTTCAATAAAAATAAACAAAAACTCGAAACTCGCTTTGGAAGATGGGTCGAAGGCGAAAGGACTGAATGGATTTGTAATTAATTAGAATGTCAGACAACGCGCACATGGGCGGGATGAAGGGTCTGCTCCTTTCTCAGTGTCTAACAATGAACGTTTTTTATGAATTGCGTGACCTTCAAGTAATATCTTCAGTTCATTTATCTTGATTTTATTTTCATGAGCTTTTTGTCGGAAATCACGAATTTTTTCTTCTTCTTCTGGAGAGTACTTAGAAGTTGAAGTACTTATTAATGAGTCACTTTCAGAATTTTTCTTCAGGATCTCGAAACTTAAGATTTTTTCATTGATTTCTTGAGTTTCATTTAAAAGTTTCTGGATTTCTTCAGAAGTGAGAAAATTTTCTTTTTCAAGTAAAAGGTTTTCGTGGTTTTGGATTTCGAGGTCAGAGGAAAGTTGAGAAGATTCTTGGGAAAATGAGGAAAGGTCTTTTTTATTGAGAAGAGAATTTTGGAGAGATGATTTTTGGGAAAGAAGAGAAGAGTAACGAGTTTCGAGGACTGGAAGATGAGTTTTGTGAAAGTCGAAAAGAATTTTAGAGTCTTGGTATTCTTGTTGAAGGATGTTAAGGAAAGATGATGTGGCTTTTTTGGATTCTTTCATTGAGGTGGTAGATGATTGGAGGTCATGCAGGGTGGATTTCAGTTTGGAGTGGAATAATTGCAGGGATGATAAGGATTCAGAATTTTTATGATTTTTGTTTGATTCTGAAAGGATTTCAGTTTCAAGAGATGAGTTTTTGTTTATTATTGAAATGGTTTCGTCGGATTCGATTGAGATCTGTGAAAGGATCAATTGTTTTGATAGGAAGTGACTGAAAGTTGACTCTTTTAAAATTTCTTCAAGGAGTTCAAGGTTTTCATGTTGAATTAAACAGTTTTCTTCTGTTTGAGATTCCAGGTTTTTAGTGAGTTCCTCGGTTTTTTCAGAGATGAACTGTTGGAGTTGATTCTCGCTTTTATCTTGCAAGGTTTTTTTGAGCAGGTCTTTCATTTCTTGCAGTTCTTTCAAACGGCTTTCTAAGTCTCTCAGACTTTCATCATCATTTTTCCTTTTTTCTTTAAAATTTAATAATTCAGACTCAGTTAAAATCCAGATTTCATCAGATCTCTTAAAGTTAATAATGAAATCTTGCTCATTTCTCTTCATTTCTTCTATTTTTTCTTTATAATCCTGGGATTTTCCTCTCATTTCCTCAACATTTTCTTTATAAACTTGCATTTTTTCTTCAAATCTTTGATTTTCTTCAGATATTTTCGATTCAAACTCTAATTTTTCTTCAATTATTTCTTTTCTGTCCTGCTGCGAGTCACAGATTTCCTTTAAAAGAATGATTTTTGTAACTTCATCATTTTCTTGAAGAATTTTTTGAATCTCGTTGATGATTGAACTATTTTCTGTCCGAATTAAATGATTTTCAAAGTTTTGCTCATCAAGTTGATTTGAGTACTTTTCGATTTTTTCAGTCATTGCTTGGAGAATCAGGTTTTCATTATCTTGAATGCTTTTTTGAAGTAAAACTTTGAATTCCTGGACTTCAATCAGCTGTTTTTGTAGATCTGATAGCGAAGTTAAGTTATTTTCTTGAGTTTCTTTCAATGTGCTGAGGTCTTGTATTAGAGACTCTGAGATTTCTTGAAGTTTCTGGCAGTCGTTGGTTGAAAGAAGTGTTTGAGATTTAAAATTTGTTGATTTTTGGTCAAGATCTTGCTTTATTTCTGATAGTTCTGAGATTTTTTTAGTGGTTTCTGAAGATTTTAGATCTAAAAGGGAGGATTCGTTTGTCACTAGCTGTTCAAATAAAGAATTTTCTTTAATCTGGGCATTTTTTTCATTTATTATCTGATTAACCTCCAATTCCAAAGTTTTTTTATCAATTAAAATATTTTCTATGATTAACTTCTGGATTTCTTCAAAGATTTCAAAGTTTTCTTCAGAAACTTCTTCGTTTTTCCTGCTTTGGTTTTCGTATTCAAGTGAAAGTTCCTCGCTTTTTTCAAGAACTATTAAAATTTCTTGAGTTTCTTTCAATCTTTTAGAGATATTTTTTTTGCTTTCTTTATTTTCTTCAATTTTTGAATTAAGAACTTTTAGTAAGTCTTTGTTGTCTTTGCTTGATTGAAGAAGATTTTTTAATTCAGATTCTAATGACTGAAGAATTTCAGATGATTGGGCAGAAGAGATGAGGACTTGTTTATTGGATTCTTTGAGATTTTTTATATTTTCTGTAAGTTTTTCGTGGTTTTCTTGGTCTTCTTTGATGTTTTGCGTTAATTTCGATTCGATTCCTTGGAAAAAAATCTTTTCTTGCTCGGTCCAGGACTCTAAAAACTTGTTAAAAAGTAAATCTTCGTGTTTTTCAAATAAAACTGATGTGAGTTCTTCAATTACGAATTTTTTTTCGATTTCTAGATTTTCTTCATTTATTTTTTCGATTTCTTGTAAAACTTTCTTGTTTTCTTCTGTCACTTCTTCGTTTTCTTTATCTTGTTTTTGAATTTCATTCAAAAGCTGTTGGGACTTTTCAATTAAAACTTGGTTTATTAAATGTTGCTTGTTGTCTTCAATACTTTTCAATAAAATAATTTTGGATTGCTGTAAATTCTCTGATTTCAAGGATAATACTGGAAAATCTTGTTTTTGTGAATCGTTTAGAGACCTTAAAGCAATTAATTCACTTTGAAGCAAGTTTAGGTCTTTCCGGGTTTTTTCTTGTTCTTCTTTAATTTTTGAAAGATTTTCAGTTAAAACTGTTTTTTCTGTTTCCTGTTTGATTAGCTGATCCTTTGATTCTTTATTTTTCGCTTGAATTTCTAAGGCTTTTTGCTGAAATGAGGATAATTCTTTTAAAATCTCTTCTCCAAGCTGTGAGCTCTTTTCCATTTGAAGGATTTTTTCATGAAGTTCAGACTCCACCGACATTTTTAAAGTCCTTTCCTCAATTTCATGATTTTCTTTTATCAACTCAAGCATTTCTTCAAGTGTTTCCAAATTTTCTTTTTGAATTCCAAAATTTTCATTTTCCTGCACTTCAAGTTCATTAGAAATTTCAAGTTCTTTCTCTTGTTCTTCTCTCGAATTTTCCTTTTTTTGTTTTAAATTTCCTTCAATTTTTTTTTTCTCTTTCTTCAAAAAATCAATTTTTTCATGAAGTGATTCAGAAACTTTAAAATTTTCATCATTTTCCATGATTTTTCGAGTAAGTTCTAAAATCATTTCTTTTTCACTTTCTTGAAAATCTTTATTTTCCTTTTCAAAAATTTCTTTTTTCTCATACAAAGCCCTTAAAGAAATTCTCAATTCTTCCTGTTTTTCTTGCAAATCATTTAAATTTTTCTTAAATTTAATTCGTATCTCTTCAAAAGATTGACTTTCCAATCGAATTTTTTCATCAACAGCTTTATTTTCCTGCATATCCATTTCTTTTTCATACTTCATAAACTTCATTTCTTCCTCTCGATTCTTCTTCTCTTCTTTCAAGTCCTGAATTTTTTTCTGAAAATCTTGTGAAAAATGCGATTCCATCATTCGCGTTAAGCAAGCCGAGCAGATTCTTTCTAACTTTTTAGTCCCAGGGTGCATCAACTGTTCTGGAGAGCACTTTGAACAGACTCCTCTATTACAGAACTTGCAAGTATTTTTCTTTGCATGAATGATGCCGATTTTTCCGAATTCTGCCTGACAAACTGCGCAGTTTTTATCGTTCCGGCTTGAAGAGTCTCCAGGGATTTCGAAGTTCTGAACAATTAGACTACGTCGAAGATTCGATGCGATAGAGCCTTTAATTTTTTCACCTGAGGCGTTCATTTATGAGGGTGTTGATTAAACTAAATTATTTGAAGATTTGAAAGGAATGTCAGGGTGTTAAGGTTTACATTATTAGGCATTTTCCGGTTTTACAGCAGAACTTTTTTTTAGTCTTTGAGTCTTGACTACTGTCGCGGGAGTACTGACTCATGTTCTGCATTTCAGGGTCTTCGATAGAGGCAGGTACATCAACATTCACATTATAAGAGTTTGAGTCAAATTTAATGCTATCTGAGTCACTTCCAATTTGATCTTCTCTGGTAAAAGGCAAACTTATACTGATCTTTTCACTAATCGACTGAAATTCACTTTCACTTGACTCATCAGCAAATAAATACTGAGTCTGAGTCTCTCCCGCAGCATTAAAAGGCCCGATGGGAAGATTGACAGGCCAAAACTCATTCACTTCTTCAAGACCTCCACCGTACTTTGCCTCATATTGACAAGAGTTAAAATGAACACTTAAAAATTCACTTCCATTGTCCTTATCCCAGATAGTTTTACGGTTAGTGTCGTAGTCCATGAAGTTATTGAAAAGACTTCCAAGTACTCCCTTCCCTCCTGAATTAACGATGTAGTTTAAAGACATGTAATCAGGGTAGTGTCCTTGAATCATATCATAAAGTTTTTTCACTTCTTTCACAGGCGCGTCTTTGACGCGCCTTCCACACATATCAAGCAACAAGATGAAATTTTCAACTTTTCCTGGAATTGAAAGCCTTGATCTGATGAATTCAATGAAAAAAACTAAGAGATATGTGATTTTTTCTATTTGTGTTTTATGGTCTTCTAGTCTTTCAATGTTTACAATAAGAAGTGGACGAAAGCGATTATCTCGACCTGTAATGTAAACAATTCCAGAGTTTAATAAATTTTGAACTTGAAGGCCGAGGGACTGGTAAGAGTTTGGAAGAATTGATGTTCGCCACTCGATCTCTTCGATTAGCCCGTCGATTGCTTTTTTATAGCTGAACTTGTGACGTATCAGGACCCTTAAAAGCTCCTCGTCGCCGAAGAACTCTGGAATTGTCTTACTTGGAAGTTTTGTTATAATGAAATTTTTAAACTCTTGAATCGAGTTTTTTTCATAGACAGTGAATTGAGTTTTATAGTAAATACAACGCTTTATCGAAGACTTTTCTCCACTGTACAGATAGTCCTCGGTAGGTTTGTATCGATAAGCTAAGGCTGGAATCAAGTCTTCCATTTATTGATACTTCAATCATTTTCGATATTGAAATGATGAGTAATGATTAGAATTTATTAACACCCAGTTTTCAAGTCTTTCAATAAAAAATGGAATTTCAATCTTATCTTCCGCGTCTCTTCCTGGGAGTCTCAGGAGTTGCCTTCATAAGTTGCCTATCAAGGTCAGACTACAACCTTCCCTTATTCCTCTACGCATGGCTGATCTGGTTCGAAAACAACAAAGTGATGATTAAATAGACCTTAAAAGTTCCAGTGATTTTCTTGATGTTCATGACAACTTTGGTAGATATCGCTTGGATCCTTTACTGGGGGTCAGCATGGGAGAAGAATGAAGACGACTCCTGGATGAACGTGATTCATCATATTGTTTACGTTCTTAGTATTTTAGAGATTCTTCTCAAGATACCCACCCTCGGCATCTCGTTTTTATCAGAAAAAGAAAATATTTTAGATAGTCTTCCTGAAGGACTAAGCAAGATGTTGATAAGGTCTAACTAGTTATTTCATTAAAGAGATTTTGTAGTTTGTATCAGGAACTGGTTGAATCCAGGAGTAATTCGAGTTATAATGGCTTTTCCAGGTGCTTTTTGAATCACCTATTTGAAAATGGCTCTTACGTAGCTCTGACTTGTTAAGGACTTCACGTTTTGAGGATTTTTTATTGAATTCTTTTTGGACTTCTGAGTGGACTTGAGTCGGGTATTTTCCGAAGTCCCAATGAGATTCATTCATTTTTGCCTGACTTTCTTTTGGATTTCCCCATTTTTCTACTTTTCCAGGAGGGGAATAATCAGAAGCAGTTGTTTTTTTCTCATGTTTTTTTTCATTTCCCAAGTGAAAATGATGTGATCGAAGACTTCTCTCAGTGTCTCTAGGAAGTCGAGTAGGTGACTGACTCAAAGCTTTATTTTTAAAGCTTAACTGGTTCTCAGTTGTCATTTTTTGTTGTTCATCTCCTAAAACAACATAAGAAAAGTTTTCGTATTTCTTGTCCACCTTTGCCCGAAGCTCTGACTTGGGCCTATCAGCGAAGTTCCAACAATAGTCGCTAGCGACTCGACCCTTGTCCTCTCCAAATTGAATACTTGAAGGCGATACTGAGCACTTCACTATTTTCACTGGTTTCACATCAGGTACTGCCTGAACAGAAGATAAAACGTAATTCGAAGGACTTGAACCGAAGTTTAAATGAGAAGATTTTAGATCTTTTAACTTGTGCTTGGGAAGTGAAGTACTTTCTAAACGTTTAGGTGAAAAAAAGACCTGAGCTGTTGTTGACAGGTCTTTTATCTGGTCTGGGTAGTTGATATGAGTCTCAACTAACTGTTTTTTAAAGGTTTCAACATGTTCTGCTCGTTGTTCTTTGAAATCTTGAAAAGTTGTTGGAAGGAAATTTGAAGATTTTTCTGAAAATTCTGGGATTTTCGTGTATTTTTCTTTTATTTGCTTGTCAGTTGCTGCGGCGTTTGGACCGGATTTTGAGTGATGTTCTTTTTGAAGGTCTGAAGGATGATTTTGTCTTTCTTTTACGCCGAGCTCGAAATTGTGCTTTCTTAAATTACTTGCACCTGAAGATATGAATTTTTCGATGCCTTCGTGCTTTTGGTAGGTCTTGCTTGAGGTTGTCACGTAGGTTCCTGAAGAGTTTCCTACTTTTAACGATGGGGTCGGCTTTATTGGAGATATTCGGGATTCTTCAGTGAATGAACGGAATTTTGATGAAAATTCTGAGGTTTGGGGATCTTTTGTGTCTAGCGTTAAAGGCACGTGACTTTTGTTCTGAGATGATGTGATTTGGGTTCGACCTCCTGGAAGACCTTTGAAGGTTTTGCTGTTTGTTGTTGAAAACTCTGGCTTGGAATGTCCCATTTCAAAGTGGGTATTTCTAACTTCATTAACAATTCTGCTCCTATAAAACCCAGGCAAATACATTCCTTCCATATTACTTTCTAGTTATAGTATATTATCAACTATGTCCATATTTTCATCAAGGACGAATTCATCATCAGGATGATTCATCACTTGAATGACAGGTTGAGCTGGTTCTTTTTTGACGTTTCCAGAAGAGTAATAATACAAGTCCCTAGCAGCATAATCATAAAACACAAACCATTCAGCAGTGCCAGGTTCATACTTTTTAATGAGCAAAGCCTCTCCATTCGCATCAAACCAAGCTCTAAACTTTTCAACAAAAAACTGATTCGCAAAAAGATAACATTTATACTTCTTCCCATACGACAAGAATTTATGAGCTTTTCCTGGTTTTCCATTAGGTCCCAAGTAAAATTCCCAAAACTCAAGTTCATCTCTGCCCATCTGAACCTCTTTAGACTCAATGACTTTCCGAATGTAAGACCTGAAAGCTCGAAGCCAATACTTATCTTTTTCTTCAGTCTTTTTCCGGATCGGGTCATAAGGCCTTAAAGGTCGTCGACCTCTTTTCGGCCGATCGTTTCTTTCAACGGCGAAGATGTCTTCAAGCATATGATTGGGTTCATAGTTGCTACTTTCATATGAAGAGGAGTATCGAGAGCTTGACTCGGAAATGCTGCTTGTGTAAGAACTGATGTCTTCTAACTCGTATTCGTCAGCTTTAGAAGGTCTTGGTTCCAGGTTCTAGTTGGATTTTACGTCTATATTGATTATGTTTTCAGGGTTTTTTGACCTCCTTTCCATTTTTATACTTTAAGCAACAACCTAGTATTATGGCTTTATTAGGATACAAATCTTGGAGATTTATTGGGTGAAAGTTAATTTCGTGATTAGAATAGGGTTTGTTGTTCTGGGTGTTGGTTTGGGATTGTAGAATGCATTATTTTGCAGATTTATTGAAGGGGTTGGAAATCTCTTACGCTTGGAGGTTAGGATTTGGATTTGGGAATAGATTTAGAAGTTTTTAATGATTTCATTAGGATTTTAGGGGTTGGATATATATCTCAACAACGTTATTTGAAAATTTCCATTACGCCTTATTAAAAATTAGGCTAAGTCATATGAAAGCGGTTAATTTTAATCGGTCTCATTGGAATGAAAATTGAGGGTTTTAGTTATCCTTGTTTGATGTTATCGATGGGTACTCACAGGTTAGATTATCCTTACTAAGAAATTATTTGATTTATGATATTTTCTCAATATTACTATTTCTTTATGCTTTTCTATAAGTTTATATCAATTCAACTTATAGTCATCTTCAATTTTGATGATTCTTTAATTTGAGCAAAGTTTTCAAAATACTCTCCAGCCACCTAAAAACCCAAAAAAAAATCTCTCCCAAAATAACTCCTAAAACTAAAAAACCCTCTCAATCCAACCATGACCTATCCCTTTAAAATTCCGATCCCATCTAATAACTCTAATTATTTTCTGAACAGTCTCTGGCAATATGTCCTTCTTTATTACACTTGTAGCATTTCTTACCACCTGTAACCTTCTTCTCGTTGGTGCATTCCCTAGAAATATGTCCAACTCCTCCACAGTTATAACATTCCTTCGGCTTTCTTTCACCACTGCCACCGACTCTGCCAGCAGGATTGCGACAGTCTCTGGCAAGATGACCTTCGACTCCACATTTGAAGCAAGCTTCTCTGTTCTTGTTCTGCCTGGCCCTGGGTTGTTCTTTTCTTTCCGACTGGTCGCAGTCACGGGCCAGATGATCTACCGAGCCGCATTTGTGGCAGGCCATCTTCTCAGTGCAGTCGCGCTGCTGATGACCAGGCTTATGGCAATTGTAGCATAAACTTTCAGTGCTTACGCAGTTTTTTGCCATATGGCCTGATCCTCCACACCTGTAACAATTCATTTTAAACCACTATTGAAACATATTGGATTTTGGCATCTATCGATGTAAGATATATATGTGGAGACGTATAACTCGATGCTTTACATCCCGAGAGGTATTAACCTGCGACGTAGCAATCGTGGGTGCAGGTCCAGCAGGTCTAAGCGCAGCGATTCGTTTAAAGCAACTAAATCCAGAATACGAGGTTTACGTGATAGAAAAAGGTTCAGAAGTCGGAGCTCACATCCTAAGCGGCAACGTTTTCGAGCCAAGAGCTTTAGACGAGCTTCTTCCAGCTTGGCGCAGTTCAGCCTCGCCAATAAAAACTCGAGTTTCCGAAGATCAGTTCTTCGTCCTTACCGAAAACTCTGGATACGAAGTCCCCCAGTCACTTGTCCCTGGCTTTCTTCACAATGAAGGAAATTTCGTAGTTTCTTTAAGCGAAGTCGTTAGATGGCTCGGTTCTCAAGCTGAAGACCTCGGAGTCAATATTTTAAGTGGTTTTTCAGCTGCTGGTTTAGTTGAAAACGAGGGAAAAGTAGAAGGAATTTATACAAATGACTTTGGAATTGATAAACAAGGGAAAAAAAAGGAAAGTTTTCAACCTGGAGTTGAAATTCGTGCAAAACAAACATTTTTAGCTGAAGGGTGTCGAGGAAGTTTAAGTCAGAAGGTGATTAAAAAGAATGGACTTGATAAAGGAAAAGATGTACAGACTTATGGCTTGGGGATCAAGGAAGTCTGGAAGATTCCTGAGCAGATGTTGAGACCTGGACTTGTTTTTCATAGTGTTCTGTGGCCTTTAGATAGTGGTACTCAGGGTGGAGGGTTCATGTACCATGAAGTTGATGGAAGTGTTCATGTCGGGCTGATAGTTGGACTTGACTATAAAAACCCTTATTTAAGCCCTTTTAAAGAGTTTCAAAGATATAAAACTCACCCGTTTTTAAAGAAATATTTGCAGGATGGAGAATGTATTGCTTATGGAGCTAGAACTGTTAATAAAGGTGGATTCGCTGCTGTTCCGAAAATGACTTTTCCTGGAGGACTACTTCTTGGATGTGGAGCTGGACTTTTAAACCCTGCGAAGATTAAAGGTACCCATACTGCGATGAAAAGTGGAATACTTGCAGCAGAAGCTTTTCATGAATCTCAAACAACTGAAGAACTTCACCAATTCACTGAAAAATACGAAAAATCCTGGATTTATGAAGAACTTTTCAGCGTCAGAGGAATCAGCAAAGGTCTTTCAAGTGGTTTATGGTCTGGCATGGTAAACGCTTTTTTTTCTTATAACTTTCTATCAGGGGGTTCAGTTCTAAACCCTATAAAAACATCAGATTCTTTAAAAACCGAGTCAAAATTCAACCATTCAGAGATAAATTATGAGAAACCTGATGGAAAATTAACTTTTGACATATTAACCAGTGTAAGTCGAACAGGAACAAATCACGAGCATGACCAGCCCGTTCACTTGAAGATAAAACCTGGATTAGAGTCCCTTCCGAGTGAATCCTTTTCAAAGTACGCAGGACCCGAGTCACGTTTTTGCCCTGCAGGAGTTTACGAGTTCTCCGAAGGCCAACTGACTATAAATGCACAAAACTGCATTCACTGCAAGACCTGCGACATAAAAACACCTGGAGAGTACATCGAATGGACTGTACCTGAAGGCACCGGAGGTCCTTTTTAGTAATTCTTATACAGTACAAAGACCTAAAAGTTAAATAATCGAGATTAGCCTACTTTTATGTATAAACATATCGCAAACGCTATCACTAAAAGTACTATCGTCGCCATCATCACCAATTTAATGCAAATCCGTCGACGGTCCATCACTCCGATGGTCCTATTCGCTTTAGTCACGTTATTTCCCACGTCATTTACCTTTTCATTGATATTTTGGATCTGCCCGCGTTGTTTCTTCAAGTTGTGCATAGTGTCATTCGCTATTTGCTCAGTTTCTATTCCGACTTTTAAAGCATCTTCCAGCACATCTCCGCTTGACTGAAGGATTTCATTGTTCGTCAGAAGTTTTTCACGTTGGTCGTTTTGAGCCTTTCCGAAAAGTTCGACTTTTCCTTTTTTGTTCTGTTCGTCTTCGAGAGACTTTTTTAGATTTTTAATTGTTTCTTGATAACGCTGGATCTTTTTTTGGTATTGACCTGCAAGGCTTTGGGGAAGTTGGAAAAGTTGGTTTTCCATTTGTTTCAACCAGTGCTCTGCGTCTTTTATGTCTTTTGATATGTCGCTTATTGCTGAGTCGCTTGATTTTCCTCCGCTTATTGATGCTAGTTTCTTGTTGGCTGAAGAGACGTGCTTTGATAAGTCTGTTTCGTAGGCTTTTAATAGTTCTACCATTTATTACAGAGGGTTAGACTTTTTGGGTTTTTGGAGAAGTTTGGGAAGGGTTCAAGTGGAGTTTTTTGATTGTTTTGAGGATTTTTTAGAGTGGGAAGAGTTTTTTTTTTAAAGTAGTTTGATGAGTTGATTGAAGGTTTTTTGGATCTTTCAAGGTTTTAGTGTAAAGGACTTTATTCACTTTAAAATTAAAAAAATCATTCTTTTCTCAAGATTTTTATTCATTTACAAGAAGTTACTTGAGAAGGCTAGATTTTTATTGTTTTGAAAAAATTATAAATGCAGGAAGTGAAAATAGAAAACGGATCCACTTCTGATTCAATCAATCCGAAAGAAGGGAATAAAAAAAGAACTATTCTCAGGGCTAAAACTATGACAAGGAGAAGGGAAAATCGAATTGTGAGAAAACAATCAGAAGAACCTTTCAGACGAATGGTAAGCTTTGCAGACAAAGATAATAAACCGATACACACCGTTATAGAGATTGCTCCATTTAAATATGAGGCTGAATATATCAAAGCTGTTGAGAACAGTCCAGGTCCAGTGAAGAAATCCCAAGGTTGTCACTGTTTGATTTTTTAGTGACTTAAAAAATCTTAATAATAGGATAATTCAACAATCTTTCATTTCCCTGCAAAACTTGATGAATTTATCAACTTTCATCAAACGATGTTCAAGTCAAATCCAGTTTTCAAATTAACTTCATCTGAATCTTTATTCCATCATCTTCTGAAAACTTTTCCATATTTAACTAATCCAAAAATAGTTGAATGATTAAACACTTTAAAATCCTAGAAAATCATTTGGTCAAATCCTAAACTCTTTAAGTAAAACCTTTATTAACATAAAAAAATATCAGAGTAAATTAAAAAATAAATTTTCCTTCAAATAAATCACTAAATTACATTAATCTTCTAAACTCATAAAGTAAAGTTGGGTCACCTGAGTTCGGAATCTCTGTCTATAAACATTCGGTTGGGTAATAGTCGGCATTTCAGTGCCCACTACTTTTTTATATTTACTTTCAATTGCTTTTTCCAAGGTATACTGTTCCATGTAATCAATGATACCAGCAACAACCTTTGCATTTTCCAAGTCAATCATGACAAGCAACGAGTAATCAATAATATTTTGCTTAGACAAGAAAAGAGTATCATTCCAAATAGAAGCATCTAAAATTCTCTTCGCGTCAGACATGACAGGTAAAGGAATGCCTTTAAAATCCTCTAAAAAGTTAAGATCCATTTTAGTCCTTCCATCTCCTTCTTTAACTTTCCTCCTCTGATTATCAGTGCCTTTCAAATCATAAACCCTGATACCTTTTCCCAGTCCATACCCCAAATTTTCCGTTAAAATAAGCCAATCAGTCTTACTTTTCCCAGTCGAGTGATTCTTAAGCTGCACCTTATAAGCTCCAAGTATCCTAACAAGACAAGAAGGCATTCCATGAAAAGAACTCATATAAACATGTCGAAAATAAGTATTCGCCATATCTAAAAACATTTGAAATCTTTTCTCATCAAGAATTTTCGTTAAAAACCTTCTATCATTCGAGTATTTAAAGTAAGCTTTTGACTTTCCTAGTTGAATCGATCCAGAATTTTCAGACCTTGACAGACTTAAAATAATTTCACGGTCGGTACCTGATTGAAGACCTCTGATCAAGTGAAACTGTTTCGCGTAGTGCATTGTTATGTGGACTGAGATGTGACTTCCATAGAGATTCGTTATTCCTTCTTGGAATAGATGACCTGAAATCTCATCTTCGTCGTAGTTGGTGAAATAATGCGAAAAGTGAAGACTTGGACCTGACTCGGATATCTCGACTAGGTCGTCTGGACCTGTTATTGAAGATACGACCTTGTCGTAGTACTCTTGGGAGTTTAGTGTGTAGGAGATTAGAGAGAAGTAGTCGTTTTCGTCGATTGGAATGCACAGGTTTTCACGACCTACTGGTGTGTTTAGGATTCCTCGCTTTAGAGAAGCGAAACTTGGTGATTTTAAAAAGTCGTCGTCTTCGCTTATGTGGTCTGCGAGTCCATACATGGTCCCTTCATAGTCATTATTATAAATCTTCGACTTCCTCTCAATTTCTGAGCTCTCTTCATTCAAATCCTGCAATCTCTGAATCCCCGTCTGAATATTAACAATCTGGACCTTCATCGAGCAAAACTTCAAAAAAAGAGTCCTTCTATAGTTCTCAACTTCCAAATAATTACTAAAATTCTCTTCCTTCAACTCAGGCAAGAAACATTTAACAGCTTCCATCGACTGTCCTAATTTCTGCATATCTTCAACAAGTTTCAATGCCTGTTCCGAAGTCCCAATAGAGCTAACCTGCATCATCAGGGTGTTAATCGACTCAAACAACAAATTAATCACACTTTCCGCATGATTTTTCAAGTCAATAACTGAATTTTTCGTCAATTTGTTAAAAAATTCACAGTTAATCCCTTTCTTCATAGGAATAATTTCAAGCATCTGAAAGTCTTCCCATTCAATTGTAATTTGTTGATTTTTATATGAAAAAGCGAAACTTCCTGACTTGAAAAAATCATGTAAACAAGTTGAAGTCACATGAGAAACAGGAATTGAAGTGAAGAAGTTATTTAAGAACTTGTTGAATGAGTACTCCCAGGCTGATTTACTTAATGGAGCCGCTTCGATGATGGTCATTTGGCAGCGAGTGCATTCTTTAGAGATCATCAGCTGGTTAAAGACCTGATTGATTTTGTGCATCGAGATTTTTACCCTTCCAGAGCATTTGCAATAATAATAAGTATGAACTCCTAGTTTATGAACCCTTCCAGATTCACATCTTGTTTCAGGACTTATCATCAAATTCATGATATAATCTCCAAGAGCTTTTCCATTTTCTGTGTAATATTTGATGTGATGAACTCCTGGCTTCGAGCAAGGTTTATTTCCACTGATAGATAAATGTTTAAAGCTAGAAACAACAGAGTGTAATTCAAGGAAAATATTAGGAATATTTTGCATTCCACTCTGTGAAAAGATATATCTTTCAATTAAAATATTTCGATATTCTAAAGCAAGTTCTCTTAAAGCATCAGTTACACCTTTTAACTCACTTTTTTCACTTCCAAATAAAAGTAACGATCCACAAAGATACCCGTGGTCAGGATGTACAAGACTAGCAAGCATCTTATCTCCAACCATTTCTTGAAAGAACTCAGCACAATACCCAAGATAATTAGTTTTCCAAGAAGTATGGTCAATATGCTCAAGTATCTCTCCATTGCTAACACGAGCAATCAATTCTAAAATCTTTATCTTGACATTAAGTAAAATCCCGATGTTTAAAGTGGAAAGTTCTTGAATCAAAGTCTGAGGCATTCCTTTTTCCACGACTACCAAGTCAGGTTTGATATTATTAAACTTTTTAATCAACATTTGAGTATAATGACGTTCTTGTATATCAAGTTGAGAAATCGAAACAAGTTTTTTTTCCTCTGAGAAGAACCCGGCGTTACCTTTTAACATCAAAATTTTCGGGTAGTTGATTTTTTTTATCATTTTTTTCGTTGCCAGGTTTTTAGGAAAGACGATGCCTTTAACGTATTTAAAACTTGGTTTCGAGTCAATGATTTTAACGACTCTTAAGTACTTGTTGATGTCCATAGAGTCCTTCCGGTAATGGACAGAAGGGCAGATGCTTGAAACGACTGTCTTCGTCGCTTGAGTCAAGACAGGCGCCCAGTCCAACGAGATATTTTTTTCATTTAACACAGTCCTTACACGGGTGTTCAAGAAGTTCTCAGCGTCTTCATCATACTGACTGAACTGTTCACTTTTTAACTCTTCAAAGACTTCAAAAGCTCCTTGTTCAGCGTTTTCTTCAACAGGGACTTCAACGCCCATGTCTTCCAAGTCATCAGGAGGGTCTTCTCCTTCAGGGTCAATTAAAGGCACAGTCCTAAGTCCGTTTTTATTGGGAATGACTGGATATGAAACCGCTTGGGTCTGTGGGGAAGACGAGCACTTCAAGATTGAATCAAGACACTTCTCGCATATTCGCTTTACCATCGTTCCGTCAGTCATTTGGTGCTTCGCCAAAGTGCATTTAGAGCAAAAGATGTAACCGCAGTACCTGCAATGATGCTTTCGACGAAGAGCTGTGAAGTTCTTCTCGCAAGTGTAGCAACTGCTTGCGGAACTGTCAGGCAACCAGCATTCTTTAGGCAAAAATGATAAACTTTTCATTATGGAGTATATTTTCCCTGATAAAAAAGGTAAACGAGAGAGTATTCAATTCGAAAAAGAACAGAAAAGAGTGAAAAAAAAGATGAGAAATGGAATTTCGATTACTAGTCCTGCTTCTCCTGAGAATTTTGAAGGAGATTATAGGAAAAATTCGAAATCTTTTTGTTTTAATAGGGAAAAATTCAAGGTTTCTAGTTTTTTACAGGTTTTAAATGCATCTTGTGCTTATTTCGCACAAAAAAACAAAGTTTATTCGAATTCGATGTTTCAAGAGGATAGAGTCAGGGTGTTAGAAAGGGAAAGAGAAGTCATGAAAATGGAAAACTCGAAACTTCAATTAGCTTTGGCTCGTGCTAAGGCAAAGGTCTTGGTTTATAAGGGAAAGGTTAAGTCTTTGAAGAGCTATTGTAAAATTTTAGAGGTTAATCGTATGTCGAGACTTTCTAAGGATTTTTTTTCGGATGAGAATAGTTGTGAGGTTCTTGAAGGTGAAAAAAGCTCAGAGACTGAATTTCAGTGTTTTTATGAAGAAGAGAATAATTAGGTGTATTTTAATGGTTTTTGGGATTTTTGTAAGATATTGAGAGTTAGTTGAAAAGTTCGATTATTAAGGATTTGATAAGAATTTGATAAGAATTTGATAAGGATTTGATAAGGATTTGATAAGGATTTGATAAGGATTTGATAAGGATTTGATAAAGGTTTGATAAAGATTTGATAAAGGTTTGATAAAGATTTGATAAGAATTTGATTATAACTTTGTTATGCCTCATGGAAGCTACAACAGAAGTCACTGTCATCAGGAAAATCATGGCAAGATACACAAGCTCCAGTCCTCAACCACTCCTTGCTGAGAAGGTAATGATGCAGTCTTTCAAGCAGACCTTGAAGACCCCTGTAGATCAAGACATTAAGATTCTTAATGATTTGCTGTTAACTGCCCCGAAAGCTGCTTTTCCTTTAAAAGCCAGTCCTGCATTGAGTAGTTCTTTCAAGTCTCATCGACTGCTTGAGCTGGAATCCGAATTAAAAAGTAGACAAAAAGCATTCAAACAACTAAAAAAGAATTTTTTTTCCCTTCAATCAGCAGTTTCAAGGCAGAGCCTTGAAAAGAATCAAGAAATCGAAGGAAGTGAATCAAAAACACTTTTTAACTCGATTACTTCAGACTTACTTGAAATTAAGTTCAAACTTTTGTTGATTAATCAGAGACTTGACATGCTGAATTCAAAAGTGATGAAATAATTGCAGCTAATCTTCTAATCTAATTAATTTGAGAAAGCTTCTGCCTTTTCTTCATTTAGCTCTTTCTTGGTAGCCTCCATCTTTTCTCTTGAAAAGTCGTCGATGTTTAGGCCTTGGACTATGTGCCATTCTCTACCTGAGCAGGTGACTGGGAAACTATAACAAAGTCCTTCATCAATTCCATAGCTTCCATCACTAAGCACAGCCATAGAAACCCATTTTCCCTGGGTAGTTCCAAGCCACCAGTCATGAACATGGTCAACAGCAGCCTTAGCAGCAGACATAGCACTAGACAATTTTCTAGCTTCAATAATAGCAGCTCCTCTTTTCTGTACAGTAGAAATAAACGGTCCATTAAGCCACTCATCATCATTGACAGTAGCTCTAATTGGGTTTCCATTGACAGTTCCATGATTGACATCCGGATACTGAGTAGAAGAATGATTTCCCCAAATAGCGACATTGCTAACTTCCGCACTAGTCACAGAAGCTTTATTCGCGATTTGATGTAAGGCTCGGTTATGGTCAAGTCGAGTCATTGCTGAGAAGTTCTTTCTCGGGATGTTCGGAGCATGATGAGCCAAAACGTAACAATTCGTATTCGCTGGATTTGCGACGACAAGGCAAAGAGTTGTTTGTTTTCCGACTTCATTCAATACAGTTCCTTGTTCTTTGAAGATGTTCATGTTTCTTTGCAATAATTCTTTTCTTTCCATTCCGGCCTTTCGGGGAAAGCCTCCTAAGAAGATGATGATGTCTTGGTCTCGAAGCATCTCACGAGCGTCGCTGCCGTATCTGAGATTTGATAATAAGGGAAAGGCAGAATCGTTGATCTCCATTGCCACACCTCTTAGACCGTCTTCGCATTGAGGAATATCTAAGAGGGATAATTCTACTCGTTGGTCTGGACCTAGAAGTTGTCCTGATGCGATCATTGGAAGAATTGAATATCCGATTTGGCCTGCGGCGCCTGTCACTGCTACTTTGACTGTAGACATTTATAGCCGCTCATTTTTAGATAATATTTCTAAGCTTTATGTATGATGAACTAGATGGAGTGGCTGAAATGTACGGACGACTTAACAATACGAAGCTCACAAAAGAAAGCACCACTAAAATTGGGTAAAGTGCAGACGTCGAAGTAGCTTCATCTTTGAAAAGACTGATTTTAAAGGACTCACTATCAAATAAAGAGTAAAACGATAAAAGAAAAGGAATTCCGAGGATAATTTCTGACTTTGAACTTGTTTGGAGAAGCAAAGAACAAGTTGTATCCACGCATGATAAGTAGTTTATAGAAGGAATATCAAATGTTTCCGATGAAAGACTTATGGAAAAAGCAGGTAGGTTAATTTGATCAGATAAAGGAATTGTGCAAGATGTTATTCGGCGACTTGTGCATTTGAATCTTTTTTTAAAGTAACGCTTGATTTGGTTTATTATCTTCTTTGGACCTAGAATCAAACTAGTGCCGAGGTCGATGTAAACGTCGGCTTCTATGCTGAAATAAGTTGATTCGAAACCGATGTAGTCGCTTTTGACCTTCCAGTAACCTTCTGAATGGTCTACGTCGAGAGTCACTTGCTTTTTACCTGAGGTGTGGTTCGTTGAATAGCCTCCAAAAGTGATGAATGAATCGTCTTGTGAGGACTTTGGTGAGAGGTAGATTGAAAAATGTTTATTTTCGAGATGGTCAGATATTGAGTCGAGGAAGCCTGGATACTCATTTGAAAGAGATTTAAAACCTAGCCCCAGCAACCCCGAGCTCTTCAAAGAATCCAATTTTTCCACTTTAAAACTACTCAAAAAGTTGAAGTTTTTCATTGAAAACTTCTGAAAATTGAAGACATCATAAGTAATTTTCCCTATAATCGATCCTTTTGTGTAATTTAAAACCAATTCATTTGCAGGAGGGGTGATAGATGTGCTTAAATTGGTATTAAACATATCCTGACAGCTACATTGAGAAGCAAGTATCCAAGTCCAGCTAGTCTGCAGTCCAATCGCGACTGAAACAATTTGATCAGGCGTTCCGATAGACAAGTTCATACTATACTGCGAGTAGTTAAAATTCATCAAATTCACCAAAAATCCAGATTCAGAAGAAAGCCTAATATCATCAACTCGACCCCCGAAAGCCAAAGCCAGAATCCCTAATACTCCCAACATCATAATATCACCAAATTCAAAAAAACATCTAAAAAACCTCCTAAAATCCTTAAAACCCCCAAAAAAACCCTAAAAAAAATCCTCTAAACCCTAAAAAATTCCTAAATTCCAAACCAATTAAATCTTAACAAAACCATAAAAATCTCAAATGAAATAACCTAAAAAATATAAAACTACTCATATTATGTGGGTATCTTTTTTAATGGTAAGAGTGACTTTATAATATGTCTGCTAATCTCATCCAAGTCTCCGACGAACTTGTCTCGATTTTCACTGGAATGGCTTCAGTTTTAAGCCAGTCTTCCGGCGCCTGGCCTACGAGCATGCTTCTTCCTTTCCCGACAGGCCCTCCAGGAAAATCCAGCGAAATTTCAAAAGACTCAGAACACAAGCGGAGGTCAAAACTGATCACAGCTTGTCCGCATGTCCAGCGGAAGCACTACGCAAAAAATATGTGTAACAACTGTTATCACAAAAGTGGAAGGAATAAAAACGCTTGGGAATGTGAGCATCAGGATAGAAAACATTATGCTAAAGGATATTGTCAGATGTGCTACCTGAAATTTTACAATTTGAATAAAGTGAATAAGAATAGGGGTTGAATTCTTTAAATTGTTAAGAATTAGAATAGAATTGGGCTTTACTTAGAGATGGAGAGTTTTTGGTTAAATGGTGATTTTATTAGGGAGGTTTTTATATGAAAAAATCTTGGTTTTTCATAACTTGCTGAAATGATTGCCTCTGGTTAAATATTCACCGATACTTTTAAGTATTTTCATTAAAATAAGAAATTCATCAACAATCAAATGATTAACTTTCGCCTTAAATAATCCTATCTTCCTCAACCCTACTCTTTTCACCAGCGATTACAAGTGCATCAAAAGTGATATGTCTTCCACTATCAAGAATCCTTTCAGCATCACTTTTTCCCTTTTCTAAAATTCTTCTATAAACTTCTTCATCCCTTGCTTTAACTTCCAGCATTTTCGGTTCATTTCTAAAGAACAAAAGAAATTCATCTCCATTGACAACATTTAAAGGAATTGACGTGAAAAAGCTTCTAACTGAGACGAACCCTGCCTGATTCGCTAAATGATTCAAGTTTTGTTGTTCATTTAAATGAAAAGGCGATCTGGGTTTTTCCTCATTTCCCTGAATTTGATTTCCCATGACTTCCATTTGAGCATTTTTTATGATTTTGAAGATGTTTGTGTCTTCTTCCTTTCCCCAGACACTGAAAACAGCCGTCGCTCCTGGCTTGATGACCCGAAAAGCTTCTTTCAACATCTTCAAAGGGTCAGGAACGAGGTGAAGAGAAAGATTTGCTAGGTACCCGTCGAAGGTACTTGAAGGAAATGAAAGGTTTTGACTGTCTTCTTGAAAAATCTCGCAGTTTGGAAGGGATTTGCTCAGCGATTTTTCAACCATCACTGAAGAATAATCGCTGCCGGTTAGTTTGCAGGAATTGGGCAAAGCTCGTCGAAGGATCTCAAGACCTGAACCGGTTCCGCATCCTGTTTCTAGAATTGATGAGCAGAGGGCGAGGGGGATGAAGTTTAAGAGTTGGTAGAAGAGTTGACTTGTGTTTTCTGTCGCTACTTTTTCGTATTCGTCTGCGTAGGTGTCCCAGAAGTTTTGGGTTTCTTGTAAGGACATTGGATTATTAGAGGATTAATTGATTGGATTAGGAATTCAGGGGTTTTTTGGTGGAGTTTGAGTAGAGTTTTTAGTAATTATAGTATTTTGTGATTATTTTAGTCTTTAAATAGATGGTACTTTGGATTATAATGATTCAACCTGCACATCACTTCCAGAACGACAAGTATTCACCTCATAAAATCAACGACCAGATTTTATGCAGCAGCAAAGGCCATAATAAAAAAAATAAGAGAACTCCATCTATAAATATCACCTACACTACTCCGAGATGCTTAAAACATTTATACTGTTTCGAATGCATCCAAAACGACAGCTCAAGACCAATAGAAAATTGCAAAGATTGTCAAAAATTCTTCAAAAACATAAAAAATCGTATTTTCAGAAGGAAAACAAAATGCAATCTTTGTGGACAAAAAGAAAAATTCCAGGTAAAAGGATGCAAAAAGCATAACTACTGCGATTTTTGCTTGAATTTCTTGGCTCCTAACGATTTTTCATATTATATCAGGATAAATAAGTGTACAGAATGCCAAAACTCGATTAAAAATTGGAAACAAATGATTGCTCAAATAAGAAGTGAAAATTCTTCAAAAAATGAAGGCACTACAGAAGTTTCTGAAATTATCGAAGAAATCTTGACCTCTTCAGATGAAAAGAATAAAAAGAACCAAAAGACATCTCCTGATAAAAAATTAATTTCAGATAAAAGAGGGGAGGAAGAATTTAAAGAATTTGGAAATTGCAAGAAAATTAGAGAAAATTGTTTATCTTCTGAAAAAGGTGAAAAAGATGAAAAGATGAACTTGTTTCAGATTCCAGAGAGTTCTTCTTATTTATCTAAACCTGTTTATATTTCTTATAATACAAAAAATTCAGTAAGTTACTCGTTGTTTAAAGAGCCTACTTGCGCTCTGTGTGATGGTGAAGATTGTGTTTACGGTCTACTTTGTAATCATAATATTTGTAAGAATTGTCTTGTTAGTCATTGTTCTGATGAAATAATTGCTTTTCAGAGACAGCCTCACTATTTAGAGATGAAGTTTTTTTATCATTGTCCTGTTGTTGAATGCTGTAAGACTATTGATGTACCCACTTCAATGATTGCAAAAGAAATGAAGAAAAGAGGAAAAGATTTGAGGATAGATTCTCTTTTGCAGTTTTTTGATGGAGTTTTTATTTGATGTTAGTTTTAAATGCCTTTATCTAGTAGTTAAGTTAAAGATGCTTGTTTCACAAATATCAACCAACCTTGCACTTACCTTGCAAATCAGCAACTAGGTCTTTAATTCAAAGAGCGAAAACATATCTTTTTAAATCGACTGAATCTTCGATAAAATAAAATCTGTTGCTTGAATATAATTATTAAAAAGGAAAAAAGGAAATCGATGATGAATAAAGAAAACCCTAAAAAGAGTAGCGGGTACAGCTCAAACTCGAGTACATCTAGTGAAGAGCCTCCGAAGAAGCACTACTTTATCTCTAAAAAATTTATAGCTCCAGAAGCAAAGACTCTGCCGTCTCCGACTTTTAAGCAACTCCCAAAGTTAGGTAATTAGTAGAGTTCCTTAAGTGTATTTTTTATTCACCTCAGAAAAATCTCAACTAATCAGTCAAATACCCCGACAAATCCCAATCCAAATCTACACCCTCCAAAAATCCTTCCACAAAAACTCCTGAAATCCTCCACAACCTTCACCCTTCAACCCTTCTCTAAAAACACCTCAATTTAATTAATCTATTCAAAATCCTTAAAAACTCTTTCTCTACATATTCAAGACTTTCTTCTTTTTGCCATTTTCCCAAAGTGCCTTGACAGTTTGCGAGTTTCCATTCTTATCGAAAAAGGTATAAGTTCCGATTCCATGCATATTTCCCTGCATCCACTCCCCACGGTACTCCCTTCCATCCGGCCATTTGAATATTCCGAAGCCGTCACGATTGCCGTCATTATAGCACCCTTCATACATTCTTCCATCAGGCCATTGATATTTTCCTTCTCCATGAATTTTATTAGCTTTCCAGCTTCCCTGGTAGACTTTTCCGTCATCCCATTGATACCTGCCGGTGCCTTCCATGCATCCATTGAGAAACTCTCCTTCATAAGAATTTCCTTCACTGATCTTCAGTCTTCCAAAGCCATGTTTAGCGCCATACATGAAGCCTCCTGAATAAATAATTTCGCCTTCAAACTCGATGATACCTTCTCCATGTTCACGACCTTTTTTAAAGAAACCTTTCGAGACCAGGCCGTTGCTTTTAGTTAAAACGCCTGAACCTTCAGGATAATTATTCAAAAAATCCCCGTCATAGACTTCGCCGTCAATTTTAATAAGACGGCCCCTGCCTGTCTTTTTTCCATTTTTGAAACATCCGAGGTACTTCGAGTGGTCTGAGTGGATCATGAGACCTGCACCTTCAGGTTGCTTTGTTAAAAGATTCCAGCGGCCTTTGTAAACATCTCCTGAAGGCAAAGTCACGAAAGGGAGAAACTCCAGGTCTTCGTCTTCTGAGGACTGATGAAAAGGGGGAAGGTTTTCTTCTATCATTTGAATTTCAATCGGAGTCACATAAGCGCCGTGAATCGCTTTACAAGGCAAACCGAGTTCTTTTATTTTCTTTGTCAATGAGAAGAATTTCAGAGAAAGGTATCTTCTTAGACTTTGCTTCAACGTCCAGTCTTTTGAAGGCTTTCCGATCGAGTGAACTGAAAAAGTACGAAAGGAAAGCTGGTCTTCGTTGAATTGGAATTGACTTAGTTTTAAACGTTCTCGCTTGGATTCTTCGATTTCTTGGAATTTGTGAACTTCTGCGTTGTTACAGCAGTAATTTCCCATGATTAGGGGTTATTATTAGGCTTTAGAGTTGGTTTGAATAGTTTAGGATTGAGGCTTTTGGATTAAGAGGATTTGGGTTTTGAATAGGGATGAAAAAATTTAAAGGTTTTAGGGAGTTGAGATGGGTTTATGATTTTACTTGGATTTCCATTTTTCTAGAAAATTGAAACGGGGTGAAAACGTATAAGAATAGGTTTTGGATAATATTTTATTGTATTTCGTAAATTTATGAATAAATATATAAAAGTGAATAAGATTAGACTAGATATATGAAGTATGAAATTTTCAAAGTTTTGATGACAATAAAAATTCCATATTCTTATATTCTTTTAGTTAAAGGTAAAAATGATTAACATATTATTAAATTTTAATATATTTTTGATGCATAATCATTAGGCACAGCTTAAGTATATATAATTTCCCTAAATAGTTCTGAATCGAACCCGAAAGGTTTATCATAGACAATATTAAAGAAACATATTATTAAATCTCGAATACCAAATAGAATTAATTATAATAAATCTGCTATATGAATTTTACTTTAGTAAAAATTCTGAAATCTCTAAGTATAAAAATTTTTAGTTAGAGTTACAGTATTGTTTTTTTTTATTTATGTAAATTTTTAAAAGGTCTTGATAAAATAGCTTAATTCCTGCTAATATTAAGCAGAGCATCAACTAAAATTCACTAAAATCACCTAAAGTGTTAAAAGACTTAATTTCATAAATATTTGACTTTTGATTGTTCTACATTTTTTAGTATTATATATGGCGCAGAAGACTGATCAAGTTAGAAAAGTTAAAGACAATTTTCCAGTACCTTTTGATTTTGATAAAATCAAAGAGACTAAAATGTTTAAAAAGCTCGGAAAAATTGAACCATTTGGAGCTACGAGCATGAGAGATGCAGTGGTGATAGCAATAAACAAATTATCCTATATTTCATCAAAATATATGGGAAGTGACTATACCTTCAGAATAATCGTTGTAACTGATGGAGAAGATAATGAATCAATTACTACTGCCCCGTTTCTTTCTAGGTATTTGAGCGATACTGCTAAACAGAATGATATCAAAGATTTCAGTTTGGTATTTATAACTGTTGACCTAGATGAGCATGATCAAGCGAATTTAGATCTTTTAGGAATAACAGCTAATAGTTCAACTCATTGCAAACTAGTGAAAAGTGATTCCATGCAGCTTGCTGAGACCTTCGAAAAAGAAGTCTTTTCTATTGAAAATGAATCGATAGACATCAATTCAATGACAGATGAAAACGGAATCGAGATTAAGGAAATTATATATCACAAAAGAAGAATTGAAATTACTCAAGAAAAATCATTTGCCGTACTTTTTGTCTTAGATATCAGTGGATCAATGGAAGGTGCAAGATGGACAACTCTTGTTGAATCTTTAGAAGGAATAAAGGAAAAGCTTGAACAAAATGAAAATAATTTAGTTGATTGTTTTTTATTCAATCATACAGTTATACCAATTAATCATCCACACTTCAGAAAAAAGTTTAAGTATAGTTGGAAAAAATCTCTACTTGATACAAAAGCCATCGCTTTTCACTTGCTATGCCCTGTTTTTTCAATTTGCTGTATGTCGGCCATGTCTTTGAAAAAATCAACAGGAATGAATTCACTTTGGACTGCATTTTTGTGGACTTGTTCGCGGTTTCCTTTGTCGATATGCTTGAATAGAAGGGAAATAAAAAGAGTTTATAATATTCCTGGAAATTGTTTTTTTGATTGTCTGCTGATGTTTTCTGGATGCATGTACTGTATGGTCAGTCAAGAGTGGAAAGAATCAAGGTATAGGGGGCAAGGGTTAGTTAATTAATTAGTGAAGGAAATTTTTGAGTTATTGGAAACTATGATTTACGTAACAATATTTTAAGATAATAAATATTTAATAAAGATTCTAAGGAATTTGCAATATTTAAAAGATTCGATGATGTATTATACACTCAGTACCATCTAAATAAATGATATAATTACGAAAATACGCAAGTTATTTATTAGATCCTCTGAAAAGTTTTGAATATTCTTACAAATCATTATTAACTTTTTTACAATCAATAGAATTACCCAAATACTTTTATCCTGTTATATTTTTGCATTAAATTAATAATTTTAAGTGGTTTATTGATTGACTATTAGACTTATTTATATTGAATTGTCTATATTTTTGAATATTTTAATGATATTAAAGGATTTTATCATCAAATGCTCACAAACTTGAATAATTATCTATTTATTATAAACAGTCTTTCTTTATACTAATATTGAAAGAAATCTGTTAGTTATTTTATTGAATTTTATCTCATATATATCAAATAAAAAAATGCCAGAGTTTTTTTTTAATTACTGATTTCATTTCCTGAAAATACAAGGAAGTGTTTATAACTACCGAATAACTGTGGTGACTGATAATCATTGCAGTTAGAAATGCTACTGGGAAGCTCTGGTGCTTTTTATTTGAATCGACACTTGGCTTAGGTATCCTTGCTCTTTGTTTACAAATATGAAAAAAATTAGAAAGACTTATAATATTCCTGAACATTGCTATGGAGACTTATATTATGCTGCGTTATGCTATTGTTATTGCTGTATTACTAGCCATCTTTGCAGAGAGTCTAAATATCCATGATATGGGCTGCTTATTTATATATTTATAATCAGGAATATTATTTCTTTTTCAAGGAAATTTGGAGTGATTTCAACACTTATCCAAAAATGATCTCTTGAATTAAAAACTTTCATTCTTTCAACAGCAATCCACTATTTTTCCATTTTTCTAATAAAAATTTCAATACCATCAACTACCATAAGAAATTATCTAAAAACATAAAAAACTCAACATTTCAATTCACTAAACAATTCTCAGAACATTCTCACAAGTATTAATTATTAATTTAATGGGAAAATGCACTTCCAAGTCCAACACAACAAAAACCGAGAGAAGCACAGTACTCGATCGAAGCTGGATGAAAGAATCTCGAAACATCGACCGTTTCGTCTACGAAAACAACATAAACTTCGAAAACAACCTAAAACTCCAACTTCTTTTAAATCAAAACACAAAACATTTAGATTTCTTTCCAGAATTCGAACCAGAAGAAGAAGAAAGTTTGAACACATTCTTCCTGCATCAACACAAAGAAACTATTCAAAAGTAATAAAAAATCAGAGGCATTCCAAACATAAAACTCTCTTCATTCCTCTTCAACCTGTTCAAGATGCGAATATCAGACTACCAAACAAACGAAGTAACTCTTTTCTCTGAAGAAGAAAATGAAAAACTTCGAGGAATCGACAAGTCTTACTTCGGAAAAAACAAAGTAACAAGCAATATGCTTAACATGAAGGGCATAACTTCAATGAACAAAATCTTACACTTGGTACGTTTGGAATACCCAAGTCTTCAATATTGCCCGATTCTTCCAAGAGTTGTGCAATTTTTCCTTTGGTTCGTTCCTGAAAAGGTTTCCTTGAAAATGACGACTCTTCTCCTAGACGAGAACTTAAAAACAGAAAGTTTTTTAAACATGAAGTCATCTCGGGTGACGACTGTTAAGTATTTTTCAACGAATCTAAAATTTAACAAATATCTTCGAAATGTGGCACTTCAGAAATGCAGAAATTTTCAAGATAAAAAAAAATGCAAGTTTCTTTTAGAAGAACTTATTGATAATATGTGTGTCACTGTCTTGCCTGCTGAGGTAATCTTCAGGTAGTACTTGGCAATGGTCTTCACTGGGTACCTTCTTTCAGGGATTTTGTTCATTGCGAACCTTGCTGGAAATTTAATGGCTTTAAAGGCAGAACACTCGATAAGGTCAATGAAAGACCTCAAGTTCCACTTGAAAGACTCAGATTTATATGAACTTATTTTAAAGTCTCATAAAATTCAAGGCGAAACTCTTAAAGTCATTGACTCCAGCAGAAGTAGTTTCGCTGAACTCTGTTCTTATGTCCCTATGTTCGATAAACCTTCAAGAATTTTCAACACTAATGAAAAAGTAAAAAATTTATAGAAAAACAAACTTTTCGCACTTATTCCTAAAGTTCATTTATATGGATCTATGCATAAACAGTTTTCGTTTGATCAAAACGGCTTGATGATTAAGGAACTTGACTATTTTTGGAAAAAACCTTGTCTTGCTTCAGTCTTGCTAATTGATGTCAATTTCAAGGTCATCGGAGTGTTTTTAGACAGAGAAGTTGAGACTTTGGAGGATGAGGTCTTTTTTAGTAACTCGGTTTACTTTGAATTCGAAAAATGTGATAAAAATGCAAGAATCTTCACACATTGTGAAGGGAAAGGTCTTTGTTACGCTTGTGATTGTGAAGGTATTAGAATTGGAAGTAAAAAGTAAGGAACAGGCAGGACTCCTTTGTTAAGAATTGATTACTCGTTGTTAGACGTGACTCTTGAGAAGCAAGAAACTTTCATTAAAGCTGAGGAAATCATCGAAGAAGAGTCTTTTTGTGTTGCGAATATTGAGTTGTTTTTAATAAGATAACTTGATTATATGAATAAACCTCCAGATTTTCAACTTATTATTATGCTTCCCAGTATAAAAGAAGATACCGACTCACAAGTCGTTCATTTCACGCCCAGGTCAGTATCAAGAAAACTCAGAAGTCGACGTAATTTCCAATCAGACCTTCTCCAAAGGAAGTTAAAAGAACTCCAAGGCCCCAAAATGCGTTATCCCGACCTTTTGATCACTTACTTCGAAAACAAGAAAAAAACTAATGAAAACCTTTCAAGTCTCTCCTTTCCAGGACTGGAAGACCTTCCATCTTGTTTGAAAGGTCTGTTGTCGCAATCAAGGCCAAGCCAGGCAGAGAAGCTGAGGAATACGACCCCGTTAAAACAAGTGAAATTCAAACAAAAAGCGCTTCATAATGCACCCTTATCATAAATATGTCTGTATCAAAGTTGTCCCCGATATGTCAAATCATCATCCTGTTGTGTATTAGTTTATTATGCATCGGGATTCGTTTATTTTCTGTAATTTTTACTCAGTTCATCAGATATGAAAGCATCATTCATGAGTTTGACCCTTGGTTCAACTATAGAGCGACGCAAGTCCTGCAGACTCGAGGACTTGTTGAGTTTTGGGACTGGTTTGATGATTTAACTTGGTATCCATTGGGTCGAGCTGTTGGAGCCACTGTTTATCCGGGAATGATGATCACTTCTCATTTGATAGAAAGGGTACTTAGTTTTATCGGATTACCACTTGATATTAGAAATGTTTGTGTTTTTTTAGCTCCAGGGTTCTCAGCTTTAACTGCCTTGGCAAGCTATCTACTAACATTCGAAATCACAGGCAAAAGCGAAACAGGTCTCCTCGCAGCTCTTTTCACAGGGATCTGCCCTGCATATATCTCAAGAAGTGTCGCAGGAAGCTACGACAACGAAGCAGTTTCTATTTTCGCAATGATATTCACTTTCTTTTTATACGTCAAATCTTTGAATCAGGTACTAGATAATCAGGGTTCAATGATTTGGGGAGGTCTTGCAGCTCTGAGTTACTTTTACATGGTCTCATCATGGGGTGGTTACGTATTCATCATAAACGTGATCCCGATATTTGTTTTAGGTAGTATTTTCACAAAGCAATACTCAGTCAATCTTTACATTTCCTACTCAACTTTTTACATCTTAGCCAATATTCTCGCCGTCAACATCCAGTTCGTTGGTACTAACGTAGTTGAATCATCAGAACACGTAGCTTCTCATGCAGTTTTTTTTACTTTACAGGTTTACGCCCTTGGAAACTTTTTAAGACATCTTGTAGGAGACTCTGCTTTTAAGAGCCTTTTAAAAGCTTTAAGCCTGTTTTTCATCGTAGTTCTTTTGATTTACTCTGGAATTGTTATAGTCGCTGGAAAAGTCAAGTGGTCTTTACGAAGTCTGACCTTGTTGAACCCGACGTACGCTGATTACCACGCTCCTTTGATTGAGTCGGTTTCTGAGCATAACCCGACCAGTTGGATTGCTTTTTTCACAGACTTACAGTTTTTGCTGGTCTTTGCCCCTGCTGGGTTGTTTTATTGTTTTAAGGAACATAGTCCTGCTAAGTTGTTTTTGGCGGTTTATGCTTTGCTTTCTGTTTATTTTGCTAGTGTCATGGTCAGGCTTCTACTTGTTTTGGCTCCGGCTGTGTCGATTTTAGCGGCGGTTGGAATCTCTGAGTCTCTTTATCGGTTCACTAGGCATGTCAGGTGGTTTTGGACTTGGATCTTTGAGAAGAAGGAAAAAACGCAGTTTGGGTTTCCGATTGAAATTTCATTGGGTGTTATTGGACTTATTGCTTTGGGATGTGTTAGCTTTATATCTCATTCTATATGGATTTCATCTGAGAACTACTCGAATCCTCAGATTTATCTTTCAAGCTGGTATACGGGAGAGAGAAATAATGTTGATGACTTTCGAGAGGCTTATTATTGGATGAGAATGAATACTGCAGAAGATTCGAAATTTATGGCATGGTGGGACTACGGCTACCAAATAACAGGCAACGCGAACCGTTCAGTGCTGCTAGACAACAACACCTGGAACAACAGCCACATCGCAACAATAGGAATGATTTTCGCAAGCAACGAAGAAGACGCAGCACGTTACTTAAAACAACTTGACACAGATTACGTTTTCGTAGGTTTCGGTGGTTTCGCTCATTACCTAAGCGACGATATCGGAAAGTTCTACTGGATGATCCGCATCGCAGCAGATGTTTTCCCATTTCTAAAAGTAGACGACTATGAATATCGCGGAAGTTACCAAGTCTACCACCCTGTTCCCGACGCTTTAAAGCAAAGTCTAATTTACCGACTCAGTTACTACAGGTTCGGCGAAGTCGGAGACGACACAAAAGGCTTCGACCGGGTCAGAGAAGCTGAAATCGGCTACAAAGACTTCAAATTAAAGCGATTTGAAGAAGTCTTCACTTCACAGAACTGGATCGTCAGGATCTTCAGAGTCTTGCCTGAAAACAACAGACAACCCCTGAGGGCCTCTTCGACGTATTCCAGAAATGATGAAGAAATGGAAAAGCACGGATTATGTCGAGAGTTTCAAGAAAATAACTAATTCTTATAATATGGGAAACTGCGGATGTCTCTCCAAGGAAAACAAGTTAGGAGAAGCCGTCGTGATTCACGGAAAAGAAAAAAAGTACTACGAAGAAGGTTCCTTTTCGACCCAAACAGCTGAAAACCCTTTAAAGAACTCGATAGTCCAGGTGGTTAAAGAAAGTCTTCCACCTTTTCAGTCAATTGAGGAACTTTTACTTGACTATCGACTTGAAAAGACCTCTGGAGGGTTCTACAAAGGCGAAAAGAACTTGGCAGGCCTCAGGTCCGGCCGTGGTCTGTTCATTGCAGACGACGGGGCCGAGTACATCGGGACCTGGAAAGAAGACCAGTTCTCAGGCCACGGCAGAAAAATCGAGAAAAACGGGGACTACTACGAAGGCGAGTTCGCAAATGGCCTCTTTCATGGAAAAGGCACTGCCAAGTACTTTGAAGGCTCGACTTACTCTGGAGATTGGGTCCAAGGACTTAAGTCTGGAAGTGGAAATGAAGTCTGGACTGACGGCGCAAGGTATCTTGGGGATTATTTCGAAGGAAATAAACATGGAAGAGGAACTTTTGTTTGGAAGGACGGAGCGAGTTATGTTGGAGAATTCAATCTTAATAGGATTGAAGGATATGGAGAATATGCTTGGAGTGATGGAAGGATTTATAAGGGAAGTTGGAAAGAGGATAAAATGCATGGATATGGAGAGTTTTATTGGCCTAATGGAAGGTGCTATAAGGGAAATTATGAATTTGATTCGAAGGAAGGATATGGCGAGTTCAAGTGGGCGGATGGAAAGGTTTATAAGGGAGAGTGGAAAAATGGAAAACAACATGGAAATGGAATCTTGATTTATCCTGATGGAGGACAGAAAGATGCTGAGTGGAAGTTTGGAAAACTTATAAATTAATAATTTGTTGGAGTTACTTTAAAGAAAATGGATTTTTTACTTGATCTTGTGGATTCGGTAGAGGTGTTGTTAGTTTAAGTTATTTTTCAACATTTACAATGAAAAACACTGAATTTTCAAATTTTCTGATATTTCAAACTCCATCATCACCAAATTCTTCTAATCCTTTTCCTTATTCCCCAAAAAGCCTTCCAAAAATTTCTAATTCCCTACTTCTTTATCCAATCCACATCTAATAAAATCCACAATCCAACCACCTCCATCAACATAAATGGCACATTCCGGCCCAGGCACATTAATTATTCGCCCGATTTGCGCAAAGCTGATAAGAGACACAGAAACCTTCGGCAAGATGGACCCCTACTGCAAAGTTGTCCTCGGGTCACAAATGCAAAAAACAAAGATAGCTGATGGTGCAGGCAAGTTTCCGAATTGGTCAGACCAGATGGTTTTCAAGAGAGCTCACGAGGACACCATCGTGATTGAGGTCTGGGATTACGACAGTGCTTCAAGTGACGACCTGGTCGGTTCAGCGACGGTTCCTTTGTCAAGAATGACTTCTACAGCGAATTGGGAGGACTGGATTGAAATCACTCATCGAGGACGGAAAGCTGGAGATGTTAGAGTTGGATGTCAGTTTAACCCTGATGGAGGCCATCATCCACATGGAGGTCATGGCCAGGGACCTAATGTTGTAGTTGTTCAAGGCTACCCTGCTTATCCTGGATACCCTCCACAGCCTGGGTTCGCTCCACCTGCTTACCCGGCTTATCCTCCTGCCCCGGGGTACCCTGCAGGGTACCCTCCTCAGCCTGGGTATGCTCCTCAGCCTGGATACCCTCCTCAGCCTGGATACCCTCCTCAAGCTGGATACCCTCCTCAACCTGGGTACCCTCCTCAACCTGGGTACCCTCCTCAGCAAGGTTATCCTCCTCAGCAAGGTTATCCTCCTCAACCTGGATATCCTCCTCAACCTGGATACCCTCCTCCTGGATATTATTAAATGATTAGTTAGATTGTTTAGTGATTAGTTAGGTTTTTATGGGTTTTTTTTTTTTTTTTTTTGAGGATGGGTTTAGGCGGGGTCTTCAGTTAATTAGAAAGGTTTAAATGGATTTTAGGATTTTTTTAGATTTGGAGATGGGATTGGGATTTGGAATGTATTTCATTTGAATGAAGTGGAGTTACTTTGTATTAATTTTGTTTATTAGACTATGGACTTATGCAGGACTAGTTTTAAAAAAAGGTCTTATTTTATTGTATTAATAAGTGAACACTCTTATTAATGACTTTAAATTCAACTTTAATGATTTTTATGATATGTAGAGTTTTATGAAGATATGAATTATTTTTGATGAGATAAAATAAGAAATTCATTCTATTTATCTGATTTTATTAATCTATAATTTATTTTCTAATCCAACTAACTAAGCTCAATAGTTTTGATATCCTGCTGATTGGTATCATTATGTTCATTTAATTCAGATCCAGTTTTATTGACATACTTTTCCTGCGTAACTTTCGATTTTCTCTTCCTAATGAAATCTTTAACTTTCAAAACAATCATTTTGACAGTATTAAACAAACTAATCACAATATTCAGGGCCCAAGCAACAGTGATGATCGTAATACAAGTATCTGCAAGTTTGTGCGATTCATAAGAAGTGCCTTCAATGAAAGAGACCAGGATGACAGCATGATAAACTCCGATCAGAATTTCATTGAAAAAATGATAAACATTATAAATAGAAGACTTGAAGTTCCTTGTCGCAAAAACATACAAAGGTATCTAAATATCCATTACAGAAAAAGAAAAAACAATTGAAATTGAAAGCTGCAGAATACCATCAGCGATAAACCAATACCCAATCTGAATAAACACTCTTCTCACTATATAAAAAAAGTAAAACATGAGATTCACTGAATTTTTATCATCAAACTCTTCAAAAAACGTTCCAAATTTGGTTTCAAACTCTTTGATACTCTCCTGATCTGTCAAAGCCTTCCTTCTAAAAAACAAATAAACGAAAAACCCGATTCCAAAGCATTCAATCAACTACTTAAAACTTACCAAAAAAGCAAAAGCCAGGCCAAAGTCAACATCTTGAGTCAAATTCTCAAACTTGCAGTTTTTAACTGCAACAAAAGCAGCAGTCATGATTTCAAAGAACGTCTGAAGCCAGAACCTCAAAAAAAAGCTGTACTTAAAAATATTTACCAAGAACTTCAACTTATTAGCACAGCAAGTAACCCGAGTGATTAAAAAAACAAGAACAGCTAAAACCAAAGCAACACCCAAGCCCTGCAGATGTGGAGCAGCATTTAACACAAACAAACTATGAGAAAATCCGTAGCTTTTATATGTTTTTGATAGAGTCTGCCCGTCATTCTGCTCAATAAAATACCTGAAAACCTTAGGAATTTCATTGTGAATTCGAAGTCCAGCTAGAAACTCACTCAAGACTGGATTCAAGTTCAGGTTATAAAGATAAACTGAGTAAAACATCTCAGCTGTATTCATGAAATCAAAGAAAGATGTCGGGTCGAAGTTCATGAAACTGATGCCAAGAGCGATTGAAACTCCAGCAGTGGCTCCATCTTTTGCTTTACCTTTGGACTCCTTTGCTTTTTTTTCTAGTTGAATTGAAGATTTCAGGTCTTCAGTGAGTTCCAAGGTTTTTTCGAGGTAGGTTGTTTTTAGTAAGCTGTTGTTTTTCGATATGAGAGTTTCTAGAAATATGATTTTTATTGATGAGTCTTTCTTTATGTTTGATTGGTCGAAATCGATTTTAAAGACTTTTGAGGTTTCTTGGGTTAGTTCGAAGGAGACTGATTTTTTATCTAGATGGAGTTTTAGGTGTTTTTTCTGTAGAGAGTGTAGAGGCTCGCTGAACCAAAGAGTTAGGATGTTTTTTTGGCTCACTGTCAGGCTTGCGTTGAAATAGTTTCTTTGGCAGATTGTGGTTAAGGAATATCCTTGGTTGCAAGTGCACTGGGAAAGAGAATTCAATGAACTGTTCTCCTTGCATGACAGGCATATCGTTGAAGACTCACATGAAATGCACAGCGATGGGCAGGGTTCGCAACTTTTCGAAGACGACGAGAAATACTCTGAGGACGAGCATGGAATACATTGAGAATTTTTTAACTCGTATCCGTCCTCACATTCAAAACAACTGGATGAGGAAAAAGATCTGCAGGAAGAACAATGGCTGTCTACGCACAGGTTGCAGGTTGAACCGTCTTTACATGATACTGGGCAGGCTGTTGGGCAGGATTCACAAGAAAAAGACTCTGAGGAGAAGTACTCGGTTGCCAAACAGTTTGACAGGCAAGTTCCATCAACTAAGCAAAGGTCGCATGACTTGCAAATGGTTTCTGAAGAAAGTGATTCTATTTTTTGTGGTTTTGAGTAAATTTCAAAGCTGTACATAAAACCTATAAAATCGTTTGAATGGCTCGCGTCTGATGCGAGGTAACATGATGAGTTGTCAGAATCTGTGAAAGGGAAATCAGAGAAATTAGAACTTGAAGATTCATGATGGTTTACCCAGAGATTCATGATATTTCCTTCAGAAAATGAGGATGAGAGAAGAATATGGTTCCAATAATTCAGCTTCACTTTTATCACTGAGCGGTGAGTGAAAGTTTTACCATCTATTGAAATTTCAGTAAAAACTTCAAGGTCTTTGAGAAATATTTGAAGATAGGTGTTGGTCATAAGAAAATCGTATTTTTTCATCAAAATGGCTGATTGTTGTTCTGGTTTCATCCAAATGGAAACTGAGAATTCATTGTTTAGTAGTTTTGAGTCATTTACCTCAACCTTAATCCCAGAAAATCCAGGAAAGTAAATCCCTCTTCCAAAAACTGAGGTAGGGCCATCAAAAAGTCTCCTACTTCCCTCATCTCTCTCAACCACTCCACTAACATTATTCATCGAGTCAAAATAAATCCCTCCAGCGCCCTGAAACAAGAACCTGATAGTCGGCAATTCCTGTTTCTCATTTCTACAAACTCCTTCATACTCTTCAAACCCAACAGGACAAGTCTCAGTGCAAATGCCATTCAACAGAAGAGAATCACAACTCAAGCATTGATAAGCCTTTTCCCCGAAGCAGTTTAAACAATTTTGATGACATTCTTTGCAATAAGGTGTTAAAAGTGAGTTATTCGCACAAGTCAAGCAAGTTTCACTCGAGTTGCATTCTTGACATTGAGACATGCACGGCTCACAAGAGTTAAATGAAGAGTTGAAGTAAAAAGAAACTTTGCATTCACAGCCGATTAAAACTGGCTCTGCGTTGAAGTCTTTGCAGGATTTGCAGGAAGTCGCATTTTCGCAGGTCAAACAATCTGAATGGCATCCGAGTTCGCATTGAAGGTTTTGGTTTAGTTTATAACCTGTGGAGCAAAGGCTGCAAGAGTCGCCTTGGATGCAGATATCGCAGTTTAAAGGACAGGGAAGACAGTTGCTTCGTTGATCGAGATAGAAATTTTGTTTGCAGGTGCAACCGGCTGTTGAATGTGGAATTTTTTCTGGATTGGTGCAGGTCTCGCATTTGTTGATGTCGAGACAAGACTTGCAGTCTGGGTGGCATGGTTCACATGTTGTTGATGATTTGAAATAACCTTTTGCACATTCACATTGCCCTGAGGCGCTTAGGGTGAATAGTTGAGGGGTACAAGTCAAACAAGTGAAAGATGAATCGCAAGTCAAGCAATCTTGCTGACATTTCAAGCACGAAGAATTCGAAACCAAAGGATAATTCCCATAAAATCCTTTCAAGCATTCACACATACTTCCATTAAACACAGCAGAACTATCCTTGCATTTGATACAATTACTCGCAGAATTACAAACAGAGCAGTCAGGCAAGCACGGTACACATTCAAAGCTATCAACTCCAGTAACATTCTTCCAATACCCCTGCGAACAAACACACCCAAAGTCAACAGCTGGTACCGCCAAAGCATTTTTGCATGAACTACAAATATTTGCCTGGTTACACAAAAGACAATCACTGTGACACTTAATGCAAGAAGTATCAGTAGTTAATTGAGTAATATTAAAATAGCTCTCTTTGCAAATACATCTTTTTTGGGAGGTTAAAATCGAGTTCGGGTCTAAACAAGTCACACAACTGGAAACCTGATCACAAGAAGCACATTCGCTGAGACATGCGACACAAAGAGTCGAATTTAAAGTCATCAGCCCATTGTTAAAAGTCTTTAAAGGGCAGATGCAGCCAGGCGATTGAGGACTCGCGTTCGACACAAGACAAGTCAAACAAGAACTGGAACTTGAGCAAGTCTTGCATTCAGAATAGCAAGGCAGGCAAGAGTCAGATGAAATAAGTGAAGAAATATTGTAAAAGCCATCAAAACACAAGCACTTCCCTGAAGGAGCGACGTAAGAGTTGCTAGCTTTGCAGGTCAAGCAACTTGTCAAGTTACATGTCAGGCAATCTTCAGGACATGACAAACAAGCTCCATTAGCCTCTAATGAAGTTATATTATAAAAGCCTGCCTTACAAACACAGCTCATTCCTTGAATAATTGCATTTGAATCTTTGCATAAATGACATGACGATGAATTGCATGAAGAGCATTCAACTGGACAAAGAATGCAAGAGTTTACAAGCGTCAAGCTAGATGTGTTGAAATACCCAGTACTGCAAATGCATTCATTTCCAGAAATCACAGAATTTGCAGACTTGCAAGTCAAACAACTCGAAGAAGTGCAAGACGCGCAAGATTCCAAGCAAGGAATGCAAGAATCTTTATTTTCAACTAGAGAAGTATTAAAAAAGCCTACTGAACAACTGCACTGAAAACCCACAGGAAAGGAGTTAGTCGAGTTACAGACAAGACAAGAAGTCATATTGCAAGAAATGCAAGATTTCGGGCATTTCAGGCAAGAGTTATTAGAAACTAGTGCAGAAACATTATAAAAACCGTCTTTGCAGATACATCCTGTTTGACCAGGATACGAATTCAATGCCACACATGAGGTGCAGTTCGCTGACGACTTACAATCACTGCAGTCATTGTTGCAGTTCACACACAAAATTCCATTGTAGTAGTATTTTTGAGCACAAAGACATGTTGACTGATTCGAGGAAAGAGCTGTGCTTGGACAGTCACAAACCGCGCTGTCTGATTCGAATTTGCAATGTCCGTGAATGCAGCTACATTCAAGACATTTCGTCAACATGCAGCCTGAGGTGCTCTGGGTGCAGTAATTTGAGCAGTTTGTTGATGATGATGATAACCCTGGGGTAGTTATCTTCGAAAGGCAACCTGTTTGCTGTAAAAATGGGTCTATCACTGACTGGGTGCAATTCGTGCAGGTTGGGGTCAGGCAGACTGAAGAAGGACCTCCGGTGAAGGATGTCGGCATGATCACTGAGAATGAGTGAAAATGATACCAGATATATCCTATAAATGAAACATAATCCAAGTTGCGGCCAATGTAAGGATAGTAACAGGAGCTTTGCTCGTTGTAAGGCTTGGGAAGAGTAAAGCTGATAGCAAGTGTTGCATCAATGTAGACTTTAACTGAGGTGTTATTTATATTCAAAGTTATTAATTTCCAAGAATCTATTTATGGCTTACTCATAGGAGCAGATAGGTCTGCTGAGTAGTAAGTAGAACTTATTCCGCTTTGGATTATTGTTAAGAATATGTATTCATAGGTTACACTATGGGCTATATAAAATTGGTCAGTCGAATTGATACTTCTTGAATAGATCAAACCTGCAGTTGTCCCAGTTGGCATTATCCAGGTTGACATAGTAAAGTATAAATTTATATATGTATAGTAATTCCAAATCTCATTAGGATAAGGCTTTACTAGTGAATTTTTAGTTGGAAAATAAGCACCTCTGTCGGTTGGAATTATATCATAAATATCAACTGATGAGTAGTACCCGCTTAGGGCAATTCTACTATTCTCAGAATAATGATTCATGTAGACTTGCCCGAAACGAGCTCCGAAGTGGTATAGGACTAAGGAGGAGACCAGGTGAAGAAAAGACAGACAAAATAAAGCCATTTATAACAAACTAAGATACTATATTTCCCCAAATCGAAAGAACTCATTAGTGTTCTTCCAGGAACTATTAAATAAAAGCAGAATGCTTCTGGCAATCTCTTAATTTTGTTTGAACTAATTTTCAGTTACTATCAGAAAATAATTGTTTTTTTAGGAAATTTGAAAGTTGAAAATGATACTTTATCCTTAGTCTTTCTTACTAAAGTCCACAGATTGGGTCTTATCAAAAACCAATCACTTTGATTTTTTAAAGTCAAGGTAAAGAGTTCAAATTTAGTTTTAGACTTGACTAATATATTAGTCTAAATAATTTATTCAACAATATGATTCAGCTTAAACTATTTAATTGATTTAATAGGATTTAAAAATAAACCAACTAAACTTTTTATACTTTTGAAAGGATATTCTGTTTATTAATGCATTTCATCTAAGATATACAACTATACATTGTAATACTATTATTAGTTAGAAAATATAAGCTAACGAATATATCTACTTATTATCTCAATGATACAATCATGTTTGTTCTCCAATTTTTCAAAAAAAAACATTTCATACTGATGAATATTCTCATTTGTTTTTAAAAGATCTGCAAATGTCTGAATCTGGTTTAGAGAAATATTGAAACTACTCAAGTCAAGAAATTCTTGAGTATCAACATTAAAATCATACTGTTCAATTTTTTCAGTGATACTCTGAATCAAAGGGTGTTTTTTACTCAATTTACTTTGACATTTTTCCCTTAATTCTTTCAGCTGCAAGACAGCAGCTTTTTTCGCACAATGCTTGATGAGTGAATAATACATTGATGCCTTTTGCAAGGTGGAACTAATTACTCCATTGTTCTTAGTATTTAAAATCCAGAAAAACTTTTTATATTCCTTTTTAATCTCTTTAAACTCTCCTTGAAGAGCAACCTGCGGGTCAACTTCAAGTGAACATGGATACGGTTCATGAGAAGTACCATCAAAAAAGGAGTGATTCAAAAACTCATCAAGTTTAATCCTTTCAGCTCTTAAGTAGCAGATTGATTTGCTTATAAGTTGTGCAAGTTCATTATTTTTCCCAGGTGCAAAGTTGATTTCATTGATTTTTTGTTTGATAGCTTGTAGTGATTTATTCGCAGGATTCATCATAAACTCGTTAAATCTGTTTTTTAACACGATCGAAAGCATAAGGATGCCAATTGAGTAAACATCTGAATCAGTTGTCGGATCATCTCCCAACTGCACTTGTGGCTCGATGTATGAAGGAGTTCCCGCTTTTTGAAGAGAGTATTTCATTGAGTTGATTGAGCTGATTCCGAAGTCACAAATCACGCAGTCTGCTTGTTCGAAGTTCCTTTTTTTCTCGGTAAGCAGGATGTTGGAGGGGTTTATGTCTGCATGGATTATTCCTAATTTATGCAATTGGTTCACTGTATTAGCGATTTGTTTTATCCATTTTTGGAAAGTCTCAAGAGGAATGAGCTCTTCCACATGTGATAGGACTGAGGAGATTCTGCTTGGGTAGTATGGAAAAACTAAAGCGTATTCTTTCTGGGTGTCTTCTTTGTTGATTTTAAAATGGTCCAAAAGTTTCACGCAGCTTGGTGGAAGATCTTTTTGAAGGATTTGTAGTTCTTTAGCTCTTATTTTAGGAACTACTTTTACTTTATATATTCGGTTGTTTTCTCTATATAAGGCAGTATAAATTCTAGAATTTCTGAAGTATTTTCGCTTGAGAATGGTGAACTTTGAACTATTTAACTTTTCCATTGAGTTTTTATAATGTAGACCATTTTAAGATTTTAAACAATTTTAGTAAAATTTCTAATATATATCAAGGAATAAACTGATTTTGTTTGAATATTTATTTTAGTTATTTAGAAAGATTGTATCAATTATTGGCGACATAGATTAATTCGAAATTTTTAACTTTATTGAAGTTTTCATAGGAAAAGATATCAATTGAAGATAGAAGGGTAATACAAAGATGATAAATTGAAGTAGTAATTATAAATTCACTAATATTATGTCTTATCTTCATTCAAATTTGAAAGAGATGACAAATCTTATTAAGACTGATATAATTTGAGGAAAGAACTGGAAAATCTAAAATAATTATTATTCAAAACAATTTAAAATAAGTTTGAATATTTGAAAATTACTTCATTTAAATTTTCGTTTTTATTTAGTTAAACACTGATTAATTTAAGTTGATTCTCGATCATTTTCAAGAAACGATTCTGAGTAAAATTCGATAATCTTTAACAATATAAATCATGATAAACATTATTTTAAATAATTCAGATGAAGAGAGTGAATATCGGTTCAATATCGATAAACAATCTAACTAATAGAACGAATAGAAATGGTTTAGAAACTTGGGATTAAGTAATTTAATTAAAGTAAAGTCTAAAATGATAAGTCACAACTGAATGAATTACCTGGGTCAGTTATAGGAAATCGATTGTTTTATTATTGTAGACCGTATTAACATTATAAATATATAGATATATTGATGAAACTTTAATTAAAATAAAAAAATTTCAATACTCTTGAACCTGAAACTTGATCTAATCGATGATTTCATCTTCCTATTAATTATGCAATTTGCATTTCTAATACTTCATCAATCAATCTATAAATAATAAAGAGTTATTTTCTCCACCTCTAAAATTTTTACTTATATAATATCAGAATAAAGCTTAATAATCAAGCATAGTTATAATATTTTCGATTCCTATAATGGTTAAGATTGTTTAATTAAGTAAATCTAACAGACCATATATTATCAATAAAATCTAACAGTTATTGAAATAATCAATTTTTAATGGTTAATATGAAATCAGTACTTAAATGATAAATCCATCCAAAAGAATACCAATAATCCACAAAACCCAAATGACAAAAATTTGTATCCTCAAAGCTCAAACCATTCAAACCTGCGATTATAATCTACTTAAAAAGACTAAACCCAAACAAAATAGCAGGGTCAACATAATCTCCCTGATCAGGAATAGAGTTAATCTTCTCAATATCCTCTAATTCCAAAACCAAATTAAGCGCCTCTAAATTTTCCCTCATCCTATCCTCACTCATAGTTTTGACAATAACAGCACATTTGCGACTTAAGCACCAAGCCTGAAGTACCTGTGCCGGAGTTTTCCTGTACTTCTGACTGATCTCAACCACGACAGGATCATCCAAGATGCACTTACTTAAATTTGACAAATTATCTTCCTGAGGCCTATAAACGACTCGATAAGCGACAGGGACGACTCGATGCATTTGACAGAACTCGACAAGTTCAACTCTTTTATTATAAGGGTTGATTTCGAACTGATTCGTGTCAGGTAAAATCGTGGCGAAGCCAAGCATGTCATTCAAAAGCGCGATAGTCCAGTTGGAGACTCCAATTGACCTGATGAGTCCTTCTCTTTTCAACTCTTCCATTTGTGCCCAGACCAGATGCAGAGGGTACCTGTCGAGTTTCGTGTTGAAAATAAATGGAGGAGGCTCCAGGTCGTTCGGCTCAAGGGCTAAAGGCCAATGCAGCAGGTACTGGTCGATGTAAGTCAGCTTTAGTCTTTCTAGACTATGCTTTAAAGCTTCTCGAACATTTCGGTATTTCGTCATAAAGCACTTCGTCGTTATGTAGACCTCGTCTCGCGACTTCTCGCCTGATTCGAAAAGAAAGGTTAATGCATCACCGACTTCTGACTCGTTTCCGTATACGGCCGCTGTGTCGATGTGCGTGTAACCTGCACGGATCGCTTTTAAGACTGTTGACTTGGTTTCTTCTTTGGGTACTCGGAATACTCCATATGCCATTGTCGGCATTTTGTGGCCTGACATTAACTCGACTTCAGTCATTTATAAGGAAGTTTTATTGGTGAATGACCTTTGAAAGTAGAAAATTATGATGAAGGTCTTTTTCATTTAAGAATCGCTTTGAGGGTGGGATGATGAGTTGGTTAATGAGAGAACTTTAAACTATTTGAAGATATTAAAGCCGAATCCCTTTGACGGGTCCAGGTATTCTCCTTGGTCTGGAATTCCTGAAATTTTCTGAATGTCATCATCTTCCAACACAAGATGATCAGATTCCAAGTTTTCTCTCATTCTTTCCTCACTTAAAGTTTTCACTATAACAGCACATTTTCTGCTTAAGCACCAAGCCTGAAGGACCTGGGCAGGACTTTTTCCATATTTCTGACTAACCTGAACAACAACAGGATCATCTAAAATAGATTTTGATAAACTCGAGAGTCTATCAGGTCGATAAATGAC
>RSEH01000192.1:0-92085 GCA_006503475.1 Stentor roeselii | reverse complement strand
TCTGTTATTAATGGTGCGATTTACGTAACTGGGTACAGTTTGCCTTATATTTATAAATTTGATCAAACTAATAATCAGTATAGTAACACTTTGCCATTTAACAACGGAACATTTAGATATTTATTGGATAATTGGCTTATTTCTATGAGAGATCATTTTATGAAATAAAAGATAATCAGTTGATCAATCATGGAGCGTTTAATGATTTAAATCAAGGCTTGATAAATTACGCAAAATTTAGAAGAGGCAATTTTATATTCCTTTTATCACTAAAATAAATCCTCAAGACTCTCACTAATTCTCTAAAGTATATTCTAAAAACTCTAACTAAAGACTAAAAAACAAAAAAAGGAATATTAAACGATCTATAATAACTCTCTAACTTTCTGAGTTAGTCTTTTATTATTTGTTAAAATTTTATCATGATTTTGTTATATTTGAAAAATTTAATCCTGTTAGTTAAAAATTAGCACGATAAGTTATTTATTCACTTAAAATGCATCTGTAATCAATAAGACTTCTAATTACTAAGCTAATTACCAAATTTATTCAAAATTATCTTTGTGTCTATAAAATGCAAGGCACTTAAAATATTTAATCAAGAATCAAAACTCAATCAAAATTTTGACTAGTTCTTGATATATCAACAACTAGCTATACTTATCTTAATTCTAATACGGTAGAAAAATATAATTTTGCTAATCAGATATCTTTATAATGTTTAATTGGCTAACTAAGAATACGATCTCCTCTGTCAAAGCCATCAGAACGAGGTTTTCGACAAATATTGATAAATCCAAGGTACCTACAAAAATATTACCCGAAATCGAAGACTTTCAATATATTCTAGATGATCGCATCCTTCATATAGATAAATCTCTTCTAATAAGCGATTTGATCGATAGAAAAACTGTGCTCATAACAAGGCCAAGGAGGTGGGGAAAATCACTGAACTTAAAGATGCTTGAGAGTTTTTTCCAACCGAAATTCTCATCAAAAGGAAATATTATAAATGATGATGGCAAAAAAGAAAAGTTTTCCAGAATGCTGATTGGCTCTAAAATATTAAGTGAGCATCCATTTACAGGTAAAAATGAAGAAACCAAAATCATTGATTTGCAAGGATCATTGCCAGTGATAACTCTCACTTTGAATGATGTTACTAACATGTCTGAATATGGAATAAAAGTTTCTTTTATAAAAGCAATTAGAAAAGCAATGATCAATCATGAATACTTATATACCTCTAAAAAAGTTAAGAGTAAACTATTTAAAAGTATTCTGAGAGAATATGTTGATAATGGAGGTTATAATCTTGCTACAAAAGAAATCGATGATCATCTTTTGCTCCTTGTAGAATCCCTATACACGCACCATCATAGAAAAGTCATTATCCTTGTGGATGAATACGACAAGCCATTGGTCAGTGTCAAGTTGGATTCGCCTGAATTGTATAAATTTGCTTGCACTCAATACAAAAATGTTTTTTCTCTAATAAAAAACGATACTGATCTAATACAGTTGTCGGTGTTTACTGGGGTGACTCGAATTGTGAATGAAGAGATCTTCTCTGGGATCAATAATTTCTACCGCGATTCAGTTGTTACCTCAAGAATCTCTAAGTGCGTTGAACATTTTGGCTTCACTCAAACAGATGTTTATCAGTTGATCAAACAAGCGAAGCAATACTCAAAACTTGAGCTAGATGAAGATAAAATTAAAGAAGAATTATCTCAATTTTATAATGGGTATAGGATAGACGACACTTTGATTTACAATCCTTACTCAGTTATGAATTGTCTGCATAATTTAACTTACAATAAAAAACCTGCTTATCAAAATTATTGGGTAAAGAAAGGAAATCCCGCTCTGATTATTGAGGCACTTCAAGAACATAGGAAACTAATAGAAAATATAGAAAGTAAAAAAATTGAAGAAAACAAAGAAGATGAAGCAAACAAAGAAACAAAAATAGAAAAAGAAGAAAACTTAATTGAAAAGTTAATCAAAACAGGATATGTTGAATTTACACCTGCTGATGGAACAGATCTTGGTAATATTCGTACTAACCAAGTGTCATTGTTGACTCTAATGCTCGATGCAGGATATATCACTCAAGCAGATGAAGAAGGGGTATACAGAATCCCAAACACTGAAGTGAGGCATCAATTCTTCGATACCTTAAATAAAGCCTGGTTCAGCGAAAAAGAACAAAGTCTATTCAGAGTAACTATCGAACAAAATGAATTCGAAGATCCCGAAATCTTTATAAAAACATTTCAACAAAAGGTTTTAAGATATTTTAAAAGAGAGAAGTACCCTGAGTTCTTTTTTCAGACCATACTTTATGGATGTGTAAATGCGAAATTCGGGGCTTTAGAATATAAGACCAAGGACAGTAAAAAAATCGACATTGTACTTAGGCATCCTAAGGATAAAACAACAGCTTATATTATTGAAATAAAAAAACAAGATAGCAACAGCAAGGATTATTCTATTAATAAAGCCTTGTATCAAATATTAGAAAAAAAATATGCAGAATCGATTATGAATGAAAATAAAGAATTTACAACATTTGTTATAAGGGTAGTTTATTTTGAAATAAACCGATTTTCAGATTGGGATATTTCTATGGTTGAGCTGAAGTTTGAGAGAGATAATTTGAAAAGAGCTATCGAGTGTTTTGTTTCTGATGCAGATTCAGTTCAAAAAAGTCAGGAAAATGAGAGAATAGAAGTTGAAAGAAAAGAAGTACTGAATAATGATAATCTATTCGAAGAATTGAAGAAGTTTGCATTGAGTTACTTTCCTAGATAATTAATTAAATTGATTAGTAAAAATGAATAGAAAAAGAGAAAAAGAATTAATACAGCCGCATGAAGTTTGGATTAAATTTTGTAGAATAATGTTAAATAATTTCTAAATATAATGTTTTTTTTAGTACTATATATATTTTAAGCCTTGTAACTCACTAAAAATAAGATATTTTCTTTCTTATTCTGAAATATGATAGCAAGAGCAATAATTAAAATCCAAGAGGTGAGATAAACATTTTCCCCTTGCTGTATCAGCTGAAAACATTCAAAGATGAATCAGTGAATTTATCTTAATCAAACTAAATAAATTCTCTTGTTTATACAATGAAAGAATTAGTTTATCTTCCTTGGTTCTTGATGTTCACATTCAAATGATTGCAACACAAAATCAAGTCAATCTGATAAGTAGTTAAAATCGTTTATTATTTTCTTTGAGGTAAAAAAGTGCTTTAATAAGACCGATTCAAGTTTTCAGTAATATTTCTCATGAGTTCTGTTTTTAGGTTCAAGAGTTTTTCAATTCCGTAAACCAGATCATTAGAGAACTACTGAGCAGTATTTCAGCATTGCTAAAATCAGTTTAATTGCGATTTTTATTCACAAGCAAGACTTAATCGCGATGCCGTAGCTGAGACTAGGAGAAAGTTTTAAACTGCAGGCCAGGATTGACAAATTAGCTGTTGACTGGTGAAGTGCTTGATAATGTCCCAAGTTCTAAAAGCGCCGATGCTGAGGATTATAAAGTTGCATTTCTCAACTTACTTATGAAGACCTCACATAGACAAGGTTTTTACTTCAGTCTTTTTCCATAAAAAATGTTGAGAAAACAATCGTATTATTTATATTCGTTTATCTCGATCATTAACAGAAAAGTGACTTAAACGAATTCTATTGTTTTGGTCAGCCGAAAACTTGTTAATTTTGATCATTAACATCTTCTACTTACCTGGATTTCACTTAAGTATTTTTTCATTGAGATAAAAATTAGGTTCTTTTGATCTCGGAATTTCTAATATTTGCATGATTTTCGTAATCAATATCGAAAGTATCAAGCAGATTGCTAAACAGGTGATTTCTATCAGCGGTAGAATCGATTTTCTTGCTTGAATACTCCACAACAAATATATTTAGTTGCGTTAACTTATTGAGTGAAATTAGAAATTATAATTTTAGGTAATTTACTAAAAGGAAAATTTGGGATGGATTTAAGAAATTTGAATGAGTTCAAAAAAATTTAGGGATTGAAGAGATTTTTGTGGTGTTGATGAAAAATTTGAGTTTATTGCCTTATGGTTATGATGTGAACTCATAGATTTGCATAAGTAGACTAAGAACTTATTTATTTTCTGTCTATTTTGATTTTTGAGTTTACTTTTTTCCTGATTTCATTGAAGTCTGACGAACTTATTAGTTTATGTTAACCTTTCTCATAAAATCAACATCTTCTTGTTTGAATACAATATTACCATTGGGACTATAATATTGGATTAAAAATCCTAATGTGTTTTGATTAATAATGAACTCTTACTTAAAAAATTACCGAATAGCAGGTATATATATATAAATCCTTTGCCTAAGATTATTGAGAAAGAAGTAAATAGTGAAGGATTATCTGAAATTGATCAATTTCAAAGCGAGAGTGAAAACCAGAGTGATGAAATTGAGCAAGAAAACATACTAGAAGTTACATCTCAGTTAAAGCCTTTGAGAAGAATGAATTCGTATCTCCAGGAGACTCAAGCGAGTATTTCGCTGGGACTGATGGTTTTATTTTTCTGACATGTATTAATCAGTTCGCTCATTTTTTTCTTAAATCGAAATACAAAAAAATGTTTGAATGGTTCATTTACAATACTCCAGTCAATTTTTTTCAAAAAAGAAAAGCAGTACCAGAAGAAATGCCAAAAAAAAAGATAAAAAAAGTACCAAAAGCAAAAATAAATAAACTAGTTAAAGAACCTAATAAAAAAACAGTAAAAGAAGAAAATAAAAAAGCACCAGGAGAGAAGTCAAAAAAATGCAAGATGAAGAAGAGAAAAAATTATTAGAAGACGAAAAAAAATCACCAAAACAAGAAAACAAAGTAATAAAAGAACAGACTACTAAGGAAATCATCTTAAAAACTGAAGCAGGATAACTGCTCATAACAAGAATATTTGGTTATGAGATTTCAGCATTAAACCACTACAGTTTCTTATTCATTTCAAACCCAGAAAATTGGGAACTTGATGAAAGAAAATTCCGAAAAAGGTATGAAAAAGAAGTTCTGAGACAGGGTCCTATAAGTTTATTGTCAAAGTATCCAGTCCGCTGTAAGTTAAGTGCCTCTTATTATCCAGTTTGGTTAGGAAATTGTGGAACTGCCTTAGCATATAAAAAATTGGAAAATACAAATCATTAGTTATATTAACTCTGTTTTAAGAAATATTAGTATTAAGAATTGATAGTTTTTGATGAAGAAATGACTTCTTTTTTATACTTTTAATCAATGATTTTAATGTATTTTAGGAATGTTACTATGGGTGAATAATTTGAAAAATATTGAAATAATCCTTTTTTATTCTTGATTGAAATTTAATCTTATTAATCTTTGGGTCTGTTTTCTCATCATTACTTCTGCATCGAAATTTTCAGTTATTAGTATGAAAGGTTTCTCTTTTAATATTCACTTTTCGATGAATATTTGATATTTTTTACTCTCTCCAGCAACTTATCAAATTTATTCTTTCTCGATGAAAAATGAGGCTTTCTTTGACTATCTGATTCTCAGTTTTAACTAAGTTCGTATTGATAGAACATCTAGATTAATTAATTACTTTTTATGTTTTGATTTTGAAATATTTGATTCACCCAAAGTCTAAAATTTTTTGAATTCCTTTCTTTCTAGATCTTGGAAATTTTATTGAAAACAGTTCAATATCCTATAAAGTTTATTGATCTCACCAGTCTTGCTGCATTAAACTTGGAACTTTTCTGTGGACCGGAGAGTTGCCTGAAGTGGTTTAAGCTAATTATTTGAGATGAACTTATCTTCCGTTCACATTTTGAGGATTCTGTCTCTGTATATTACTTGTGATAATGATTCTAAGTACCTCAGAATTTAGTTTAATTTGACTTGGAATAGATGTTAATAATTGATATTATTCAGAGAGAGGGAATGCTTGTTGATTAGGGATGCAATACTTGAAAAATTCATGAAGAGTTAAATTTTTAATCGGTAAATTCGAAGGCAATAATTGTAAGTCGATAATATATTTTATTTCGGGAATTGTTTAGTTGCAGTATCGAGGCATATCTAGTTGAATAAATTTCTTTGAGGGTTTGATGTTTCTTTAAAAATGGCTATAATCAGGACATTATTATCGGTTTTCACGTTAATGCGTTGATCTCATGTGAATGTTATAGATGCGATCCAGAAAATCAAGGAAATGGTAACTGGGACAAAAGTTGCAACTATAAAATGTGTAATTTTGATATTTCTCCTTTCTTAGAATCTTAAATGTCTCAGGCAGAATTTTTCAGTAAATCTAACTGCTATGATAATTATATGCTGACGGGCTGTGATCGAAATAAACTAGGAAATTCTGAGTGTGATGAAGAATGTAATAATTCACATTATTCTTATGATATTCTACACTTCAATTGGCAATTGCACTACCTATTCAATGGCTGTAAATTATATTAATTCGTAAAGGGATATTAATGGTTTTGAGATATTTCATGTCATTTAATTAAGCCAAAATATTCATCATACAAAATCCTTAATCTTTATGCTTCCTATTTTACTTTAGAAGCTATTTTCGTTTGCTTCAGTTCTCCTAAATCACTGAGAATAGATAATAACAAACCTTACTTTATAAAGATACTATTAGTCAGGATAATTCAGTGACCTTCTTTTACTTGCCTTTTATGTTCTCTTGGCTGCTCCATTAATTTCAAACCAGAAGTTCATGAAAAAAGAATTGAAATGATTGCATTTACATAATTATTTGAGCACTGCTGGTAAATTGTGTCTTTGGGATATTAGTCGATTTCATAGATTATATATCTTCATTCGAAAAATTGGAAACACAAATCTAGTCACCATTACAAGTATTTCTCAAGATAACTCATATTATTAGAGCTAATTCACAGATCGTTGTTATAGACGAAAAAAAATAAAATAATCATAACTTAGTAATTTTTACATAGTGAGTGATAGAGCAGAATATTGCTTTTCCAGCACTTGGTAGCTACCAATATTTTATCTCTGAGCTATGATCAAGTTTGAATTGATTCAAAAGTTCAAATGTTCCTAAGTTTCATCTTGGAGTAAAATTCGAGCCGCTCAGCCTTATTTTAGATGTTAAACATCGGGTTTTTAATGAAATCTATTCGGCATTAGGCTTCTGGTGCATTCATTAATAATTTCATATTAAAGTAGCCATTTCGCTTGAAAACCTCGATATCTGGTATCTCGTCAAGATGAATAGTGTTCAGATTTTAATTGACTTGCTTCTGAGTTCTTGGTGAGGTGATTGAACATTATAATCTAATTTTAAGTTTAAGGATAAGAGACATCAATCTAGAAGCATCGGTAATTGTTTTCTATAGTGGAGAAAAGCAAAAAGGAACTCAATATCTCGGACTATGTTGTTAGTATGGCATCTTAAGGATGCATCTTCAATGGGTTTGCAAAGGACAGTAGCCGATGATACTAATTACTAATAATCGAATAGATTGAATAATTTAAATACTTGAAGCTAACTGCTTCGGTCTTAACTGATAAAAATAACTTTTTACCTTCGTTTTCTATAAATAAACTGAAATATTTCTTTACCCTTTTTAAAAATATTTCTCTACAACCTTCATCTGTCTTTTCATCATTTCAAATTTTTCAAAATTTTCAAATTTCTGAATCGTTGCACATTCTCTCCAATCAAACATTCAATGGTTTGAAATAAATGTCATTCTGGATCCAATACAAGGCCCTGATGTACAAAAATTGGGTTCTTTGGAAGCGAAAGCTGCTGGGTTCGCTCTGCGAGTTGTTTCTTCCAATATTCGTGATCCTAATCCTCGGTTTTCTCCGTTTGGCGATTCCTCCAGAAAACCACGACGCGCAAGACTACGCCGACCAGATAAAAGATTCATATCGTGTGAAGCCAGACGGCATAGAAGGCAGTCTTCCCTTCTCAAAGTGCATTTACAACAACGGTAAAGAATCCCTTGGGTACTCGATAATATCTTCAGACAAAAACTTCATCGAGTACCTGAAACAAGGCATCAGCACTTTAACCAGAGGGATTATTTCCGAGTCAAAATATAAAGAATTCGAAAGTGTCAGTGAATTTGAGGATTACATCACAAGCAGTGACTATGAAGACAACCTGAAAATGTGCTTCGGGGTTGTTTTGAAGCGAGAACAGGATGATTATAAGCTGGAAATCAGGTATAATATCACTGAAACTATCATTAGAAGTGGATCAGGAAGAATTGGCAGCTTTATGGATATTTTTGACTTGAACTTCATTCCAGCTTACTATGATATGATTGTCTCGCCTCGACCTTATCTGGAGAATTATTATGACTTCGGGTTTCTTTCGTTGATGAACTTAGCAGATAACTATTTGCTCACGCAAAAAAAAACTGAAGGGTCTATTAAAGTAAGTTTTTACCCGATGCGATTTGATGATTATATTGAAGACACTTTTTTGCAGGGGTTAGGAGCGGCTTTGGTATTTTTCCTTATCTTTTCATTTCTTATTCCTGTCACTAGGATGTTGTCTGGAATCGTTCAGGACAAGGAAACAAGGACTAAGGAGATCATGATGATGATGGGATTGAAAGAATCCGCGTATTGGCTTTCATGGATTAGTTATTATTTGATTATATATACAACTGTTTGTGTTTTTATCACCATACTTTCAGTTGTTATGGGGATTTATTCGTATTCTAATGGAGGCCTTGTTTTTGTGTACTTTTGGCTCTTTGGGTTGTCCTGTATCGCTTTCAGCATTTTCCTCAGTGTGTTTTTCTCGAAGTCAAGAAATGCGGTTCTAGTGGGAATCCCTATCTTCCTGGGTAGTTACTTCGTAGGCTTCGCAGTGGGAGACCCAGCAATATCAATAAACAAAAAAGCAGGTGCATCTTTATTACCTTGCGTTTCCTTCGGTCTAGGAACAGACATCCTAGTAAACCTAGAACTAGGTCAAAAAGGTATGCAAGTAGACAACTCAAACACCTTCATCAACAACTTCAGCCACGGCCTCTACTTCACAATGATAATAATCGACATCATTTACCTCTCAGTATTCGCAGCCTACCTGGAAACAGTTTGGCCTACAGAGTGGGGAGTGAAGCGACCCTGGTACTTTTTATGCCAAAAAGACTTCTGGTGCAAGAAAAAGAAAGTTTTATCTGAAGTCAACGAAACCAAAATCGACGTGATCTGGGACGAAGCAGTTGAAAACGTCGACCCAAGTCTAGAAGCTCAGAAAACAGCAGGAAAGGCGATGATCGTGAGAGGACTAAGCAAGAAATTCGGATCTAAAGTGGCAGTTGAAGAGCTTAACTTAGATATCTTCGAAGGACAGATCTTCGCCTTGCTAGGTCACAACGGTGCAGGAAAAACGACGACGATTTCAATGCTCACAGGACTTTTACCTCCTTCTAATGGAGAAATGAATGTTTCTGGCAAGTCGTTATCAAAAGACTTATCAAAAATCAGAGAAATCTTAGGAGTCTGTCCTCAGCAAAACATCCTTTTTCCTGATTTGACTCCTTTGGAACACATGAGTCTTTTTTGCATGTTCAAAGGAATCAGTGATCCGAAGAAGATCGAAGAGCTCAGCATTCAAAAACTCACTGAACTTGAACTGATGCATAAAAAAGACTTCCAGGCCAAGAACTTGTCAGGAGGGCAAAAACGCAAACTCCAGCTGGCCTTGGCTTTAATTGGCGATTCGCCTGTTGTTTTACTTGATGAACCCACGTCTGGCATGGACCTGACTGCGAGGCGCCATATGTGGGACATGCTGAAAAACAACAAAAATGGAAGAATCATTATTTTGACCACTCATTATATGGAAGAAGCTGATGTTTTAGCTGATCGAATCGCTATCATGTCGCAAGGAAGACTTAAAACTTGTGGAAGTTCGCTTTTTTTGAAGTCCCGATATGGCGTCGGGTACTACTTGACACTTGTCCGCGACCAGGAAAGTGTGAAAAACACTGCAAAAATCGAGAAATTCGTGAAAAATCATGTGAATGATGCGAAACTTGTAAGTGACTATCATGGAGAAGTCACTTTTCAGCTTCCTACTTCAAGTACACCTCAATTTAACAAGTTCTTCGAAACACTTGATGAGAATTTCAGCACTTTTGGAATCCTTTCTTACTCCATGTCAGCCACAACTCTTGAGGAAGTCTTTCTTAAAGTAGCACAAGGCGAAGAGCACCTGAAAGAAGCGAAGACTTCTCAAGACAACAATGAAACCTCGAATAATTCTTTTGTCTTGGCGAGAGACAAACAACAAGGTTCTCTTTTTTGGAAGCATTTTTCAGCTCTGTTGAAAAAACGAGCAAAGTCGACTCTCCGAGACAAGAAAACTTTGATGTTCGAAGTCATGATTCCCATTCTTTTAATCACCTTAGGCCTGGCCTTGATGATGATTCCTTCTTTTTTCACTACTTATGACGCCTATGAACTGAAACTTTCAAGGTACTCTGAAACTCAGAAGTTTTACGTGGGCGGGAAAGACAGTCAAAGAACCGCCGGGCTTGACTTGGTGAAAGCGATTGATGGGATCAAAGCCTTGGATTCAAAAGAAACAAGTTTAAAAGCCTTTAGCGATTTAATCTTCGATGAGCGAGACTTGTTCCCAAAGATGGTTGCTTCCTTTTACTTCAACAAGACTGAGAATTACGAGTACGACTTCACTGTTTTCAATGACCAGAAAGCGATTCACTCTTACCCCACGTCCTACGGCGCAGTTTCAAGAGAAATCCTGAAAAAGGCTTATGGCGAGGATTTCAACATAAAATACTACAACCACCCCCTTCCAATCACGAAGTCCATGGAAAAATTCGCAGGTTCAGGCGACGGCTTCGTTGGGTGTCTGATATTTTCCCTTGGTTTCAGCTTTATCCCGACAGGCATCGTGTTGTTCATCACAAAAGAGCGCGAAACAAGTGTGAAACATCAGCACATGATAAGTGGAGTGTCTCTTTTCGCTTATTGGGCAAGTAACTTCTTCTGGGATGCAATAAAACATCTTCTTCCTGCAGTCGTGTCAAGTCTCATCATCTTGGCTTTTCAAGTCGATATCTACACAAATGACTCGAGTGACTACGGAGCAATGTGGGTGCTTATCTTGTTGGGAGGCATTTCGCAGGCGCCTTTCAGTTACATGCTCAGCTTTCTATTCAAAAGTCACTCGAATGCTCAGATCTTCGTACTTATCTTCAGCTTTATCACAGGAAGTCTCCTCCCCACTGCTCTTTACGTGATGCACATCTTTGAGTCCAGTCGTGATGCGGGAAAAGCTCTTGCCTGGGTCTTTAAAGTCTTTCCTAACTTTTGCTTTGGATGGGGAGTCATCAATGTTGGGTCTAAGGAGAACTTTGCTGCTTTCTTTGAAAAGACTGACCCTTATAACTCTTTTCATTTGAATAGTGCTGGAGGATGTATGATGTTTATGGGAATTATGACGGTTTTTTACTTTTTTGTCGTGGTTTTGCTTGAGTTGTTTGAAACTAACCCTGCCTTTTCGCAGTGCTTGCTTGGAAAGCAGAAACCTGTCGAGGAAGCTTATGAACATGATGAGGATGTTGATAGAGAGGCTGAAGTTGCAATGAAAACTGATCCTTCGAAGGTCCAGGTGAATGTGAAAAACCTCTGCAAAAGCTTTAAAGTGCAGAGAAAACTTTTCACTGCTGTTAACCGTGTTAGCTTTAATGTTTATCCTGAAGAATGCTTTGCATTGCTTGGGGTTAATGGAGCTGGTAAGACTACTACTTTCAAAATGCTTACTGGCGAAGTTTTCTCTGATGATGGAACCGCCTCGATTGGAGGGTTCAATGTTGCTAAAGAACTGGCTAGGGCCAGAACTTTGATCGGGTACTGCCCTCAATTCGATGCAATCAGTGACCTCTTAACTGCCAAAGAGCATCTGGAGCTTTACGCTCACATCAAAGGAATTCCCAAAGACAAAGTTCAAGAGCAAGTCGAATACATGCTAAAAAACATGGACCTCTTGCAATACCGAGACATCCTAGCCGGCACCTTCAGCGGAGGAAACAAAAGAAAACTTTCTGTAGCAATGGCTCTAATCGGAAACCCTTCAGTCGTCTTTTTAGACGAGCCTTCAGCAGGTATGGACCCAGAAGCTCGTAAAAAGATGTGGAAAATTTTAGGGTGGATAAAAAAACAAAAATCCGCAGTCATTTTAACGACTCACTCAATGGAAGAAGCCGAAGCGCTTTGTGACAGGATGACCATCATGGTCAGAGGCAGGCTAAAGTGCATCGGGACAACTGTTTGGATTAAAAATAAATTCGGCGATGGTTATGAACTTGAAGTCAAGGTCCAGTCTCCCAATCAGCTGGAAGTTGAGAATATCATTAAAAAGTTTCATCATGTTTCAGATTCTCAGAATGGAATCAACTTTGAGACTCTTCCTTTGGCTTTAAAGGCTGGAAACTTCTCTTATTTGCTTCCACTTGTTAGAAATTTTGGATCTGGGGCAGGAATTTTCAATGTCATTCAGTCTGAAGGCGCTGTTTCGGCTGAGGCTTTGGCTTCTTGGTGCTTGATTGAAAGCTATGGACAAAGAATTGAAAAATGGCTTTTGAATGAGTTTAATAATGTTGAGGTTATTGAACATTTTCATTTGATGTTCAAGTTTAAGATTAAAAGAGACAGTGTTAAAAGTATTGGATATTTGTTCTCGGTTATTGAGGAGAATAGAAATGAACTTCAAGTTTCTGATTATGCTATTTCTATGACTTCACTTGAGCAGATTTTCAATAGGTTTGCGAAAAAGGCAGAAAAGGAAGAAATAGATAGGTTAAATCATTAATTTTTAGCAGGAAGGTAAAGACATTAATTTATAATAATTTGGTGAGGTTTAGCAGATTAATTTTTTCTGTTTCATTTTATCTTCAGTTATCTTCAATCAAGATTTTTCAGTTAGTTTTTTTCCATCTTTGCAATTTATTTACTATTTCAGTAAATTTATTTAAAGATCTGATGATTGTAAAATGAAAATTCCTTTATTATTTTGTTTAAGTCGATCCACACTTCAATCTTACCTCAACTTCTTGTTCAATATATTATTAAATGTGTTTTCTTTTAATTGTTGACATTAATATTCGTATTGTGTGATCATCTGGCTGGTCATTTGATTTGATGATTATCATTATATAATTTTCAACTATTAATCTTCTGGTTTGAATCCATTTGTATAAGAGTATTCATAAATTCTTCATATAATAATTTTGTTTATTGTCAGAAATTATCTTTGTATGAATATTCTAATGAGTGATAATTAGGTGTGATTACTTTCTGATTATCTCAAGATTTAACTTAAGAGTGCTCAAGGTTGATTTTTCTATCATCATCGCAGTTAACTAATACCATTAATTTTTCTCTGCAGAGTTTTATATGATTTGAAGTTATCGAAAATAATTTTTATTGTCAAAATCTTGAAATGGTTCTTTTTTTATCATGACATATTCTTGTATTAGCATTCCATCATTTTAGTTCCTATTTCAGATTTTCAACTAACATCAATTTTGTATCAAATGAAGTAAATTGAATGGTAACTTCATAAACTCTTACAGTCAGCCTAGCAAATCTTATCAATTTTCTATAGGAACTGCTGATTTTAATACTCTTTGATGAGATTGAAATACTTTCATCTATTTATTATATAAAATTTTATCAATCTGACCTGGAATATTCTCTATTGCATTTAAGTCCTTGAAGACTTAATTTGGAAAGTTTTAATATTCTAGTAGGCTAATAATTGTTGAGAACCTAACAATATATTGTGAATCATAACAACAAAAATCTATCAAATTTCAGAGATTCATCTGATTCCATCAAGACTTTTTATTAATCCTTGCTTTCTTTATATTCACATTCTAATGTTCTGATAAGTAAAATTTAATCATCATAAAAATGACCCATTCTCATCCGAAACAAAGAATAAAAGCAAAAGATCTAAATGATCCAGTAAAATTCTTAGAAGATCAAAGAAAAACATTGATTTATGAGAATTTTTGCCTATATTCAAAAATAAAGAGTAAAAACACAAAAAGCATATGTACAACATCGCGAAATGCAAAAAATCAAAACAACGATAAAATAATCTGCGCATCCTTCTTGCCTTGCGGAACTTTTCTTGTCACTATTGGAAATTTATACTTGATTCTTTGGAACCTATCATCAAGGAAAAAACAATTAGAACTGCTTCATCATCTATCTACAGTCAATTCAATTGTAGTGTCTTCAAACAATAAATATCTAGCGGCAGGATCTAAAGACACCCTCAAAGTTTGGGAATATCAGGAAAACCGAGAGGAATTTACAGTGAAAAATGATGAGGATATAGCTTGCTTGAATTTTTCGCCTTGCTCCAAGTTCTTAGCAGTAGGATGTAGAAAAAAGTCAATAAAAGTGTGGAATATGCAAAAAAAAACTAGTGAATTTTCTCTTAAAATCAAATTTTTTAGTCCTGGGAAATGTTTGATGTTTACCCCCAGCGGTACCTTTATTGTAGCAAAAACAAGCAATAAAAACATCAATTTTGTCAATTTTAATATGAGAAAAGTTGAATTTTGCCTAAAATCTGAAAAAAGTCTTATTGACTCTTTCATTATCTCTTCAGATAGTGCCTTTCTTTTCACAGCATCATTTAATTCTGTTATTGTTTGGGATTTACGAAAGCAATCAATAGAAAAAACTTTTCAAAGATCATCAGGCACGATAAGTTTATTGTCTTCCGCTTTGAATGGAGAGTGCATTGCAGTTTGTTCAGATTATTCCGAAACATTTTTGTGGAACCCGAGTACAAATGAAGAAGTTTTAGTGAAAACCAAGAAATACAAAGCGAATTTTTATGTTTTAGCTCAAGAGCTATTATTAATTGCAGCATTAAATAATGAAACTGTTGAAGTTCGGGATTTAAAAGACCACAGTCAACTGCTCTACATCGACGAAAAGAAAGATCATCCAAATTTCATCTGTTTTTCATCAAAAGGCCGATACTTTGCCTCAATTTATAATTTTTCTTCAATAATGGTAAAAAAGGCTAGAAACAGCAGAAAAAAAGAGTTTTTACTGAAAAGCGAATCAGAATTAATTGAATGTCTTTCATTTTCTTTAGATGAAGAATTGTTAGCTTCATCTTGTAAGAACTTCACTGTTACAATCTGGGACTTGAAAACAAGACTAGAGTTTTATTCAATAAAATCAATGACTTGTGTGACATCATGGTTTTCTTTTACCCCAGATGGCATTTACTTACTCTTAGGAACAAATTCATCAGGCATGATTTTCTGGAACTTGAAACAAAACCAACAAGAATTAAGCATTAAACAAAACTATCAAAGAATCAGTGAAAGATTTACCATCTCTTCAAATGGAAAATATTTCGCAAAGAATACTGGAAAAGACTTGATAATCTTCACGTTAACCCATGGAAAACTTTTCACCATTTTAAGTAATCCATTCGATGTTGAGTTTTTCTTATTCCACCCTGATGGAAATTCAATAGCATCTGCCAACAATAACTTAATCACTATTTGGAATTTAAATTCAAGAAAAGAAGACTTTACATTGAATGAAGACTTTGATTTGATTAAGTGTCTTGAATTCACTCCTGATGGAAATTTTTTAATTTCAGGATGTTTAGGAAATTTCCTTCGTGTTTGGAATTTGAAGAAGCAAAGTTTGGAATTTACTTTCGCTCATAGTCAAGCTCAACTGAAAAGTATTGTCTGTCATCCTAATGGCAAGCTTTTCTTGACAGGCCACGGCGACGGTCAGATAAAAATCTGGTCAATGAAAGAGATCTTAGAACAGATTTCAATGAACTTGCAATTGAATCCTAATTGTTTTTCTGTTTGTCCCACCCGAAAACTGGTAGCTACAACTTTCGATGAAAAATTTATTTGCATTTGGAATCTCGAGGCAAGCCAAAAAGATTCAAGAGTAAAAATCAAGAAATCGACTTGTTTGTCTTTTAACTCCAATGGGATCCTATTAGCTGTAGGGGGTAAAGATGGAACGGTAACTGTTTGGAATACGGATAAAAGAAAAGAATTTTACCTTAAAGGTCATTTGACATCTGTTCATCTTCTTTCTTTTTCAGGAGATTCAAGAATTCTTGCTTCCGCTGATGGTAAAAGGGTGATAGTTTGGGAACTGATGAAAAAAACAGAAGAATTTAGATTTGATGCAAATTTGGTGAAATGTTTTTCACTTTCAGAAACTGGAACATTTTTAGCATACGCGACTGAAAGCAAGGAAATCAAGGTTTTTAACAATAAACAAAAAAAGGAAAAAATCAGCTTTCAAAATAGTTTAAATTCAGTTGACTTTTTACAGTTCTCACCAAATGAAGAGTATTTAGCAGCAGTTTGTAAAAGTAAAAATATTGTGATATGGAATTTGGAGCAAGGGTTAATTCATATGTTTATTAATGAAGTTGATTTTTTACCTGAATGTTTGGCTTTTTACTTTGATTGCAAACTTTTAGTTGTTGGACAGTCGAATGGAAATATTTCGCTTTTTGATTTAGAGGAGAAAAAAATTGAACATGTTTGGACTCACTTGTTGGGACCTATCTTTAATTTATCGTTTAGTGATGGTGGAAGGCTATTATGGGTCTCTTCTTATAGAAAAAATGATGATTATTCAGCGAAGAAGTCAAAAAATAACTCTTATATTTTCCTTCTTACTGTGCTATTGTTTCACAATGAATTATCCTCGAAAATTACGAAAAATATTAAAAGTTGCATAAAACAAATATCTGATGTTAAGGAACTTTATAAAAACATTAAAATTGCTGTAAAATTAAATGATGCACATGATGGAGAGTTAAAGTATTTTCATGTCATCGAAAAAAAACTGCAGGGTATTGTCTCTGAGTACTTTTTAACTTACTACACTCAAAGAAACAGTTCTCATGCACTGATATTATCAAAATACTTATTGAAATTTAATATTCTTGGCTTTAAAGTTAAATATTTAGATGAACGCACTCAAGAAATTTTATGTTTAAACTTAAATGAATCTAAACTAATAAAGAAAAAGAATTTGCGTCTTTATGAGATCTTTATTTTAGAGTTTTTTATTCAATCTGTTTCGGAAAACAATCTTAAAACAATCATAAAAATTTATCAAAAGCATATTCAACATATCAAACATCCTAAAGAGAAAAAAAAAGCTGATGATTCATCTCAAATGAAAATACTTAAAAAAGAGCTCTCGAAAACTTCAGCATTCTTTAGCACTGAAGAAGAAGACTTTACTATACTTTACATGAAGGGAAGATATTTTTTTGAATCTGTATTAATTCAACAGTATAAATTCAATGAAAAAATTGACGGAAAAACGAAGCAAAATATAAAATTTGAGTTGAATAAGTTAGCAAAAAATTATGAATTTTTGAATAATCAAAGAAATAAATATAAATCTTTCAGTGAATACTTTGGATGTATCAAGAAAACAGACAGTTTTTATTTCGTCTCAAAATATTATCAACAGAATTTGATGGATTTTCTTGCAAATGCAACAAAAAATAAAAAAAAGAATCATTATTTGAGTGATTGTTTAATTCAAAGTAATGTTAAAACTCTTATCAGGTCTTTTGCCCTAATGACTGAAAAGAAAATAGCATATAGAAAAGTATTACCCTGGCATTTTTGTATTGATAATGATTTGAAAATAGTTTTATTTGACTTGCTTTATTGTGAGTTCATGAATAATAAGGAATACTTCGGTTTTAGGTTTAAACCTAAATTATCTCAATTTTATTTTTCTCCAGAGGAAAATTCTAAAGATATTTTACTTGATCGAGAAAAGTGTAGTGTTTATTCTCTGGGATTAATAATACTCCAACTTGCTACTTTTCAAGATATACAACATCTTATTGGAAATCTTGAATACTACATTAATAAAACAGAAAAAAATAAGAGTATTTGGGTAGGAAAATTAATAAGAAACATGCTCAAGACAAACATCGAAGAACGGATGAAATTTAAAGATCTTATTAATTTAGTTAAAAGTATTTGATTGAATCTTTCTTAATCATAAACATTTAGGCTAATAGAAGTTCTCCATAAGCATTTTGTTATTAAATTATGAAGCAAATATATTTTTTGTTACTCATTTGATAATTAAAATTTTGGGTATTTAGATAGTTTTTAAATTGACTTGGATTTGATAGAAAAATATTCAATCTAAAATACTTCCTTATTTAGGAGAACTGATTTTGTTTAAATATCTCTTGGAATGATTTCAAGAGTTTATGTAGTTTTGTTCATAAATAATATAGCATAGACTATTTTATATTTATTGAAACAACTTAATTGTTATTTCATTAAAATCTTTAAATATCTACTCAATATAAATAACTCTTTTATTGATGCTAAGCCAATATTATCTATAGTGATTCATTACTAATTTAACTAATTCAATAAGAAAATTAATTCTTTTTCAATGCTCTTGTAACTCACACTTCTTGAATTTAACCATTTCAAGGCTTTTTTTTCTATTAAAAACCATTCTTCATGTTTTTTGCTCAAGTTTTTATGCAAGTAAGCAAGAACCATGAGAGTGCAGATTGCATTTTCCTGATCTTCACATTTAACAAAGTCTTTTGGTACTTTCTTCAAGAGACTTTCTTCAGTAAAATCTGAATAATTCCAGAAACCTGAAGAATTTTGAAGTGAAATCAAGTTAAAAAATTCAAGTTTATCAAACGATTTCTTTGAATCTGTTTTGTAAATTTTTTTTTCTTTAATATTCATTCTGTTATCCTCAAACATAAACTCCTGTAAATCTATTTTTTCTCTATCTTTCATATTATTTTCTAAAGACTTACTCCTTTTACTTTCTTCCTCGCTATCCCCGATAATCCCTCCAGAAAGATCATCATTTTCACATCCTAGTTCACTATCATCTTCACAATCATCTTTGCAATTATCTTCAATCTTAATCGTTTTATTTGCTTTCATTATTTTCATCTCAGAAACAATAGCTTCATTATTGATTTTCTGAGCAAAAAAAGCAGTATTCTTCGACAAAACTCCAGATTCCAAAGAAACTTTAACAATTTCTTCAAAATTAACTTCTTTGTTCTCCTCCAGGTCTTTAATTTTACTATTCGCCCAGAGCTGAAAAACATTCGTGCGAGTTTCTTGAAACTCTCTAATTTCCATAGTTTTAAAAGATCGGCTTGCATTATCAAATGCTTTTATTGTCACAGGGTTCTTCGGTATTTCATCAATTTTTGAAAACATCACAAATCTTTCACCATAATTTAAAGTTCCAAATATTTTCGGGTAGTTTTCGCCATCCCATAAAATTTCCCAGTTTGATAATGTTGGAGATAAACATTTACTTAGTGTGATGATTACTTTTTTACCAATTTCAGACACATTTTTCACATAATTCGAGGAACCTTTACCAGCTTCTGCTGCTTTTTTGATCAGATTTTGATCGAAGTCGCTGCCGATTCCAAAAGTGTTTACTTTGAATTTCGAGGAGTTTTTTTTTATTAGTTTTATTACTAATTCTGGATCGTCTACTTGGCCATCAGTGAGTAAAAAGATTATTTTTGAGTACCCTGTTTGAGACTCAATCGAAAATATTTTTCTTAAGGGATTAAAAATGTCAGTGTCTCCTAAATCAGCATCGAATCTTTTGATTTGATCCAACGCAAAGTTCACATTTTCTGTTGAATTTTCAACTGAAACTGAAAACATAAGATTAAAGTAAGTTCCAAAACTCACTATATTAAATAAAGATCCTTCAGGAAGACTCTTGATAAATAGTAAAGCTGCTTTTTTAGCCATATCAACTTTGTTGCCCTTCATAGACCCACTTCTGTCAAGAAAAAAAATAAACTCGCCCATTCCTTCCGCATCTTGGATGTTGTTTTCTGCTTGAGGTATAAAAGAAGTAAGGGTGTAAAAAGAGTTATTCACCTTTTGGAAGAAACTTAAAGGTACTTGAAAGTTTTCAGTTTTGTATCTTATGATTATGTCTTCTTGTTTTAAAGTTTTAATTGTACCTGAAAGGTTGAGACTACCTTGTGTTAAATTTAAAGAAGATTGAGAATTGCAGGAAAAGTTTAATATTTTTCTGGGGCTTTTAAGTTCCAAGAATATTTCAAAAGTTTTTAAGATTTTTGAGTCAGTGAGAAAATCAAACGGAATGAAGATTTCCCAAAAAGAATCACGGCAAGAAACCGGATAACTCAACTGAAGTTCAACAATAAAACTTTCACCAGGTAAGATATTTCCGATAGTAAATTTTAATCGATTATCTTTCAATTCTTGGGCCAAAACAGCAGAATTTCCAGAAGAAATTGCATCCTGATACATTTGGAGAGATTCATCAAGCTCGTGTATCGAGGCTTTTATTATTGATCCGTCATTAAGTTTAATGATCAGCGAGATCAGGACTGAATTATTTAGACGAGGAAATTTATAAGTTACTTCAATTGGAGATGAGTCAATGTTCTTGTAGGTCTGAGTCGCTGTTAATAATACAATTGAAGCATCAACTGTTAAAAATACTCTTGAGGTCTTGAGAGAGAGATTGCAGTTCTCATTTATTTGAGTTTTCTTTCGGAAGAGCTTCATAAAGAACATTTATTATAGAAGAGCATTTTTTGGCCTGATACTAATTTATCAATTTTCGAATATTTAGTTTGGGTAATGATTAGGATTATTCTTCTGAGATTTTTTAGAACTCTAGGTTTTTCAAGCTTGAAGTTCAAGACAATATCTTGTGTTTTGTATTATTATGCTTATTTAATACATTACTAAAAAAATTCTCCTAAATCCAATCAATCATCCTTCCCTTATATTGATTATGAATTCAAAGCTCTTTATCCCTATCAAAATTAAAATATCTATCAATATCCTCATCATCCCATTCAATTTAATCAGACACTATTTAATCATTTAATAAACCTCTTTAATCCTTTAAAAAAATCAATCATCTCGAATACTATTTCTTCTAAATTTAAACCTCTTTATCCCTATCAAAATTAAAATATCTATTCAATATCCTCATCATCCCATTCAATTTAATCAGACACTATTTAATCATTTAATAAACCTCTTTAATCCTTTAAAAAAATCAATCATCTCGAATACTATTTCTTCTAAATTTAAACCTCTTTATCCCTATCCAAATTAAAATATCTATCCTATATCCTCATCATCCAAATGAATTCCAAACTCAGGATACTCTTCAATCATTTGATAAGCTTCTCCAATACTTTCAAAATAATGCTCAACTTTTCCAGATCCAGGGTCATAAAAGACGACTCCTCCATCCAAATAAAACCCAGCCAAGTATTTTCTATCCCTGGTGATTTTTACACAAACAAGAGTATCATGGCCAATAGTCCCAAGACGAGTGAGTTCCTCATCATTAATGAACTCTCTGATGCTCTTTCCTCCAGAAATTCCAAAAATTCTTTCTTCATTCTTATCATAAACAAGTCCAGTCAAATAATTCCTATCCTCGAAATTTCCAGAAATATCTTCAACATCAGGATAACTATAACGATTGATCCAGTCATGATGATCAGCAAGAATGATTTCACTCAAGTCATTTTTTACAATAATCGAGTAAATCTTACGTTTTTCTATCTTTTTAGGTTCATTCTTAAGTAATTTATTTGTCAGGTAGTCAAGAATGAAAACATTTCCTTCATATCCTCCAAAGACAACAGTATTAGTAGAAGTGCAGAATATTGAAACTATCGGTTCTTTAAAGTGTTCTTTGTTAGTATAAATAAACTTTTTGCAGCATCTCTCAATGTCCCAAATGATGACTCCATCACTAGCTATAGCAGAAGAAGTGACTGTGTACTTATTATCAAAAGAGATACTCATTGCAACAATAGGTGCTTCATGAATTTTTTCATCATACATACAGTCCGATGAATCCAGTGAATAAACAACTAAATTTCCCCCAGCACATGCAGAAATCAATAACTTTCCATCTGTGGTAAATTTAACTTGGGTGACTGGATTCGAGTGAAATTCATGAGAATGCTTTATTTCCCCAGTGTTAAAGTCCAGAACTTCGACTGATTTATTCTCAAGTGCCGCTGCTAACAAGTTCTTCGAGGACAATATCGCAATATTCCAGACCTGCGACTTCATCTCGTACCTTTGAATGAGTCTCTTATTGCGAGAGTCCCATCTGTAGACCCCGTCACGCTCGCCACTGAACAAGTCGTCCTGGTGAACGGCCAGACTCGTGATGGGTCTGCAGTGGCCTCTGACTTGGATGTTAATTTGCTCTAAGTCTTGAATGTCGCTCGATATTTCGAATTCTGGTGTATCGTTTCGGTTTATCGCTCTTATTGGATGCTCACAGTCACGGTCTAAGTGACTCTCAAGGTGCTCTCCGCAGATGTAAGTGTCGACGTTGTTGCATTTGCAGAGAAACTCTGCTGGGCATAAACAATCGCGACAGAAAGGATCGCGTGGCTCGATAAATTCAGACATTGGATTATATTTGTTGATTTTTTTTTAAGGGGGTTGTGGGATTAGCTTTGAATGTTGAGGATTGAAGAGGTAATTTTTTTGATTTTTTGAGATTTTTGAGTTATTTGGGAGATGGGATTATTTATAGAATGGTTTTCTAGGGGTTAAGTTTTTGGGGATTTTGGGGTTGGATGAAAATTTTGAGTTTCTGGAAATTTTTTGTTGGGAGAAGTTGGGTTAGAATAGGGTAGCAGTGGAGGTTTGAAGATTTTTTTGGAATGGGTTTAAATTTTATTATTATTATAGCCTGTAAAGTTTAGTCTAAGGTTTTAATAACTTTCAAGAATACTGCAACATGATTAATAAAGATATTATCTTTTTTTCATATCCATGAAAACAAAACTACAAAATAAAGAATCTAATTTAATGATTTACCACTTAATGTTTCCACAGAAAGCTTCATCATATTTTTATGAGGATTCTAAAATATACTCATTTCCTAATTTTTAAGTCTTTATTGAAACAAATTGTACCTTTCCTTGATCTTATATCGAAATAGGAGTGAAGATTTTTACAGACCTCACTAATAGGTCAAATAAATGCAAATCTCAAAATTTGCAAAAGCACTAATTATGTATACTTAAAATTCAACCTAAACTGTAAATTTCTTATTAGCTCAAAATTTTGCTCGATACTCTGCATTCATTAAAATATCTCTATCAAGAAATATCCTCTAAAGATTGCATAATCAATTCATTTAAAACAACTAACTCACATAAGTATTTTCATCAATAATTTATTTGATCATAAAAACATCTTAGAAATCCTCTAATCTAAGATCCACTTTATTCTATATTCATCCTAAACCTTCACCAATAGACCCAATTCATGATATTTTTCAAAAAAGAATATAAATAATCCTAAAATCCTAAAAAAATCAATCCACTTTCAAAATCATCTAAACTCTTCCTCCTCTATTTCAACCCTCTCTCTAAAATCCTTCAATAAATGGAAGAGCATTGCTTTCTTCATTGCTTCATATGTAAAAATCCTCCAATAGCATACGCAAATGCCTTGAAATACCACAAACTATGCGAAAAGCACTTTAATCCTATTCCAAGTTCTCAATCAATCTGCTCAATCTGTTCATCCTCAGTGAAAATTCAAGACCCAAAAGAAATAATCTGCGACATCTGCAAGTCAAGTTCCTCGATAAGCCTTCTAACCTGCGGGCACAGCCTGTGTCCTGACTGTTTATTCAACGATGACTGCGGACTGTGCCTCACATCATGCATGAACTGCGGTCAAGAATGTTTTGTGTCAACTCTCATATGTCATCATAAATTATGTCAACCCTGCATTGCAACAATGCGAAACCCTTGCGAGTACTGCAACCCAATCAAATGTTTAATATGTGACGAAAAGTCTCTTCTTGGCAAAGACTTCTGCCTCAAATGTGAAAGTCCTTGCTTTATCTGCAAATCAGTGAAAAAGATAAAAATCTCATCATTATGCAAAAATCTCATTTGCAGAAATTGCTCAAGTCTTGAAAATAAATGTTTTAATTGCTCTCAACATGCTTGCTCGGCTTGTTCTTCATCGATTTGCAATAAAAAATATCATAATATTTGCATGAAATGCACTCGGATGAAGATAAAGTGCTTTAAATGTTACCCGAATCAGAAGTGCTCGAATTGTTATAAAAAAACAGGAACTTTTGACTGTGATAAAACGACTCATAGTTTATGTGTGAATTGCGTAGTTGAACATCAAGGAAGGAAATTTTGTAGGTTGTGTGATTATCATTGTTGCGCTTGTGGAACAAAAATACCGATTATAGAAACTAATCAGTATCACTGTGGACATGATATTTGTTCACCTTGTTTAGAGAAAAATAGCAAGGATCTTTGCACTATCTGTCCTAAACAAAGAAACTCTTATCAGTGTGAGGAATGTCATACTCAGTATTGGAATATTGAGGGAAAGTATCAAATTTTAAAATGTGATAATTGTGGAAGTAAAATTTGTACTGGGTGTGGCAAGAAAATAGGATTTTTTGGGATTTTTAATACGCATCAATGTAGCTTGGGGTGTTAGATAATTTTAAAGGTTAGAATGGATGGGTTGATTTTAATGGGTGAATAGAATGAAGTAGAAGGGTTTATTTAGTTGATTTTAAAGATAGTTGAAATTACTGAAGAACACTTTAAATAAAATATAAAGATATTGATTCAACATTCGAAATAAGATTTTCTTGAATCTTCTTAATATCAATAATCTTATTTTAAAAAAACTAAAGTACTCTAAATCTTTACTACTAATCTTCTATTTAATTCTCTGAGTTAATATCCAAGGAAATCTCTATCTTTTCATAATCCTAAAATAATAAATTCTTCATTACTACTACTCAACCTTACACTGAAGCCTTTTCAATCCCCCAAACTCCAAAATCAGTCAAAAAAAAACCTTTCAAAATAAACTTAAAGTAATTAAACAACTAACAATTTTTAATATCTTATTTTATTCATCTTTCCAGTTAATCCATCAACTGAAATTCACTTATAAGAAAAATGTTCAGATTCTTCTGCTGTGGTTCAAAAAGTAAAAAACTTAAACCGGTCGAGAGAGATAATGAAATCACAACTAATAAAAAATTGCTCATTGATTATTCAAAGACTCTCAATCAAAAAGCGAATTCCATCATTATCAGGTCACAAACTACCAAAAATTTCGAAAGAAGTGGAAAAAGATACAAAACAGCGAATCCGGGTAAGTCAAAAGTCTTTCACCCTTTAGCTGATTATGTTTATCCGAGGACTCTGAATGTTGAGGTTTAAGTAATGTTTTTAATTAGGGCAGTGTATATGAGGTTTGAATAGAGATTTATGATATTGGAGGTGAGATTTTAATAAGAAAAATTTTGATTAATTTGAGTAAGTTTAGTCTGCTTGGGTCAAGTTATTTTATCTGAGAATAATTGGAATGAACATAGGCACTAATGTTGATAAGTACATTGAATCACGTCTCTTCAACTTCTACTTTCAGAGTTCTCAAGTCAAACCTCACATGCCAATCCTATCAAAATCCCAAATAAAAAAATCCTTCGAACTGCCAATCTGTTGATTAAAGACCTATAAATAAATGGCTGCAAAATCAACAACTCCAGCTTACTTGCATTACATGCAAGGGCAGATGACTGACAAGCTCTACAACCAGCCTCCAAAGACCTCAATCAAGCCGCCGACGCGCAATCCAATCACGCAGGTAGATGTTGAGACAGAAGTAAGAAAAGAACATACCTTACGTCCAACAATCGGAACTCAAGCCAAGCCTCAAGGAATCGCTATGGGTGAATTCGCAGCCAAGTCCAAAAGATCTGACTTGTTTGGACAGCCGATAAACGATTCCAAGGCTTCACGAAAGTACATCGCTCATTCGAATAGTGAGACTTATATTCCTACAGTTAGTTTAAAGAGATCTGAGTACCAACCACCCGAACGAAACCCAATAACCCAAGACTCCCTAAGCGACAACTCGGTGCGAGTCCGTCCAAAAATCAGTGAATCCTCTGCCTTTGCTCATCTGACTGATGGGCAGACAATAGACTACAAGACCCGAGACAACATTTAGTACTACCTACTTAGTTACGAGCACATGAAGCGAAGTATCTTCGACCAAAGCGAGAGCAATTCCAGACGTTTAGCAAAAGAAGCAAATACTTACGCTCCAGAGGTAGGCAACGTTCTCTGTCACTCTGCGTATTCCCCAGCCGTGATAAGTGACCCAACGAAAAACAGCATCAGTCATCAAGACCTGAGCCAAAAGCGTGTTTTAGAAGCAAATGCGAAAATTTACAGTGCAAGAAGAAATGAGTCCAACGTGACTTTTTAGTTTAGTTAAGATAAAAATTCTTTAAAGTGACTCGAATAAATGATAAGAAATTTGAAGATCAGATAAAAGAAGTCCTTCATCTTGTAGCTGTTGTCTTACATTTAAGACTTTTTGATCATTTTCTTCTTCTTGAGCTTTCATGACGCTCGCAAGAGCGTCTTTAAGTTTATTCGCAAGTTGCATAAGCCCGATGACTTCTTCAGCGAGGTTCTTAACAGAAGGATCAGAGAAGTAACTTCCACAGATTTCCAATATAATTTCTTTTGGATTTTCATAAACCTTCAACATTTCACAGTCATTTAATATAACTTTGTAGTTCTTTATCGTCACTTCAGATAAAGACTGAGAAGACTGGTTAATCAAAGTCTTTAAAGCGCTTTGACAAGAAAAGATCTCGTCTCTCACTTCAGCTGATCGACCAGCCAGAAGATTTTTAATATCTTCACAAGCCCGGTCCATCTGTTTAACATAAGAGTACATCCAAAGGTTATCATCACCAAAAGAACAAGAATTCACAATTTTTCTAATACTTTCTCTTCCCATTGCCAGAAGTTCAGTTTCCTTTCTAGGGCCATTCTTTAAAAACTCTTTTGCTTCTTCTTCAATTTCTTTATGAGATCTCGCCAAATCCACCTCTTTCAAGTAAATCGAAAATAACTGGTCTACTTTTTGAGAAAGGGAAGAAAGTGAAGGGTCTGACTCGCTTGACTCGTGATTGTCGAGGGTGAAGTCGAAAGGATCTGCTGATTTGAAGAGACTCTCGATTTCTGAACGGACTTTTGTTGAAACTGACTCACGGGCCTTTTGAACTTGTTCTTTCACTGGAAGACCTATTTCTTTAGAGGTTCTTGAGGAGATCAGTGATTTGAGGTTTAACTTTCCTAAAGTTTTTTCAGAAAAAACGCGAGTTTTTAAGTTTGCTGACGACTTCGTCGTCAGTGTTGAGTGAAAATCTTTAGAAGAGACTTTGCGATCGAGGTAGTTTTTCATGATGAATTCTTTGAAAGTAGGAAAAAGTTTGAAGATTTTATCAACTTCTGGCTTTGATAGAGAGTAAAACTCGCACTGGTCTTTACAGATGACTTCACTTTTAACGTCTTCAGGGATTATAAGTGACTCTGAGAATAAAGAGGTTCCTGAAGGGTAGGTCTTGTTTTGGTACTCAAGACTGCCTTTGTTGATCATGATCATCTTTTCCACGATGCTGTCAGATTGAACTATGACTTCTCCTTCTTGAGCATTTTGACATTCACTTATTTTCACCAGATTATCAACCAAACTATTCGGAGCATCTTTAAAAATCGGGACATTTTTAAACATTCTCCGAATCCTTCCAACTTCACTTAAACTTCCAACACGATGCAAGCTGTTCATTCTTTTAATTTCCTTGCTGCTGACAGTGGCTCTTAAAGCTTTACTATTTTCATTCACTTTGTTTTCAGTTTTCTGTGTAAAGTTCTTTCCAATTGAAATCGATTCACTTTTTGGTTTCACTTTACGTCCTTGTGCAAAAGACTTGGGAGTGACGTCTAAATTTATGTGGACTGGAACATCGTGCTCGAAAAATCGACTTGAAAAGAACTCAGGGCAGGACTCTGCCTTGTTAAACCCAGAAGTCTGAACACGTGAATAGTCTAAAAAGACCAGTTTTGGAAGAAGTGCTAAAACCGCTGCCTTGTATTTTAATTGTAAAGGATTTCCTTTAAGTACTAAAAACATCAACTTTGTGTTTAGAGAAAGTGGACGAAAAGAACTTGTTGATGGTAAAAAGTTGTTTTCTAGATTTAGTCGTCGAAGATCTTTTAACATTTCAAGATTTTCTACTTTTTTTAAGTGGTTGTCGCCGAGATGAAGCTCTTGTAAGCAGTGGTTGTTTGAAAGGTTCTCGATTGAAGTGATACGGTTGTTTGATAGGTCAAGGACTTGAAGGTTTATTAATTTTTCAAGGTTTTGAATCTTGCTGATGTGGTTGTTTTTTAACTCGAGCTTTATTATTCGGATTGGAAGACTTGAAATTTTTGTGATGCGGTTGAAACCTAATGCGATTATTGAACTGCACGACTCGTCGATTTGATTCAATGGAATTTCGAGAAGGTCTTTGTTACGAAGGTTTAAACGGTCTTCTGGACTTAGAGAACGGGTTGCGTAGATGCTGGATACTTCCCCTTTGTCGTATTTTTCGTATCTACCTTCTGATCTTTGCATTATTATTTTGGTCAGGGTGGAAAAAATGAGATTTTAGGATTATTTTAGAGTTTTTTATCGGTTTTTGTGGGTTTTGCATAATTGCTTAAAGTTATTTTTGGGTTTATTAGGAGGACTTGGATATGGATAGTTCGTTTCTTGCTTGTATAATAATTGGATTAAGGATGAATTGTTATTGGGTTTGAATAAGGATAATCTAAATAATGTCAGATTATTTTTTATTATTCAATCTTTTTTAAAGTTTTACTTGGAGAATTAACTGATTATCGTTTAAAAAGTTATTCTGAAAGTTATACTTGAAAATCAAACTAATTGTTAAATGAAAGGCTATTCTTATAATTCAATATGATCTGCAATAATTTAGAAGATTTGTCCCTAGAATTGGATTTTTCTTCTGATATGAAGGAAGTACAAGTTTCGTAATCTTTTTTATTTTACTTATTGAATTTAATCAATCATTTCAATTAATTATCTCAAGATTGTAGTAATTAATGATCCTAATCCATTATCAAAGATTTATTTAATCTTAAGGCTTATAAATTCTAAAAGTATCATCAGGTAAATCGATTGTTTATTAACAAATATATTCAAGATACTGGTCAGAAGATTATGATGGGCTTCTATGTGTCTCTGATTAAGACTTTCCTGAGTTTTGTTAAAGGTAATAAAGCTATGCAATTCAGAATTATTGAAAGATTATTTCCCATGATGACTCAATTCCTAATAAAAAGTTTTGCTGTTAAAATAATGTTTGATTATATCAAGTGAACTTTTCCACTGTTGATTCTCATTCGAAGACATCCTCCTTCCAGGTCTAATTTCCTGCTGCTGAGTCATAACCAGTTGACGACTCCTCATCCTTTCACAACTTCCCCTAACCCCCTCATCCTCAACCTTTCCACTAGCAGGCAATCCACAAATTTGAGACAAAAGATCCCTTCTAACACTTTTCCTAGGTTTAGGTGGTAATTTTTCCTTTAAACTATTCCCAAATCTATCATTTTTCGCTTTTTCACAGCTTTTTTTCATATTTTTCTCAATTTTCGGCTGAGGTGTAAGACTTCTTTCTCTATATTTCTCATAAATTCCATGAGTGATTAAAGTATTACCTGGAGAAATCGAGTTTTTCATTAAAATTTTTCCATTTTCTTCATGTTTTTTTCGAGATCCAGACCTTCCTGTAGGTTTTTTGCTGGAAAATGGGGAAATTTCTGGATTTATCAGTTTTTTTCTAGGACCTGCTGGCAAAGGGTCCTGTAGGGAAGGTTCTATTGTTCGAGATGTTGAACCATGTCTTTCTTTGTCCTTTGGAGACCTGAAGCGCTCTTCTTTGTTTGAGAGAAGGACCATCCCGTGCCATTGAGACTCGTATTTGGACTCTGCATCTGAACGCTTTCGAAGAGGAGCTGTTTGAGAGAATAAAGTCGTTAAGTGCCAAGGGTAGTTTTTTTGATCGTTTCCAAGACATGTTGCACGCATTTTTAACTGATTAAGGTCATAAAAGTAGGAAGGGTTTATACTGGATTGATAAGTTTGAATTAAAGGATTTTTTGGTGTTTTTAAGGATTCTTATTAATTATTTTTAGGTTTATTAAAGATTTCTGATAATTTGATTTCATTGGATGATTGTAATAAATCTTCAAATTAAGTTTAGTATTCAAAGATTCAAGTAAAAATGATATCTGTCATTTTGATTTACCTTCAGATAGGCATATGCCTGTCGTCTTCAGAATCTGATGATGAAAGCGAGCCAATAAAGAATAAATCAACTTCTGAATATATTCTCTACAGTTTCCTAGCTATGGCATGCATAGTCTTTAGTGGTGTGATGTCAAGTTTAACTTTAGGACTTTTAGGTGTTGACAGGTTAGAACTAGAGCTAAAAGCCAAAAACGGTTCAACAACAGAAAAAACATGGGCAAAGCAAGTCTTAGTCATAATATCTCATCACCACCTAGTCCTGGTAACCCTTCTTCTATCCTACACAATTTCAATACAAGCTTTTCCTCTATTCTTATCTGAAATATTCAGCAAAGAAGTCGACATTTTCATAAGCATCACTCTTGTCCTGCTCTTTGGAGAAATTTTACCTCACGTGATTTTCATCGGCAAGAATCGACTTGAACTAGCAGCGAAGCTGATTCCAACAATAAAAGTTTTAATTGTTCTTTTTTTACCTCTTTCCTTCCCAATTTCAAAACTTTTAGATAAAGTTCTTGGAAGTCGTCCTTCAGGCTTTCTTCAAAATCAACAACTGAAAAGCTTTTTAACCCTCGATGAAGATGAAGAAAAAGGAAGACAACAACTTGAAAAACTCCAAATCGAAGTCTTACATTCAATTATTGACTTGAAAAAGAAAAAACTTAAGAAAATTCTTAAACCTTTTAAAGAATTTCTGAAAATTTCAGTAAATAAACCTGTTGATCGTAAAGTTTTGGAAAAAATTGTGAAAAAAAAGAAAAATTTCGCTTTTCTTTATGAGGATAAGAAGGAAGATATTGTGGGGGTTATGAATGTTCAAGAATTGTTTAAATTGTGGCTTGGGGATTGCATTCGAGGGTCAAATGTTAAGTTTTTGAAGCCTGTTTTTATATCGGAAAAGTTGACGGTTAGTAAGGCGATTAGGGCTTTAGGGAAGGCCATGGTTGCTATTGTGGTTTCTGAAAGGCATTCAGGGAATTGTGTTAAAGGGGTTTTTTCTTTGGAGGCTGTTTTTGAGGGCTTGTTTAGGACGGATGGTGTTTTAATTGATGAGCAGGTAAGGAAAATTTCTAATGCTTTGATTGAGAAACTTGCCGGGACGAAAGGAAGAAGTCGCCCAGCATCGTTTTATAGGGAAGGTTTGTTATAGGGAGTATTTGATTTGGAGTTAAGATTAATCTTGTTATCAATTTTTTAGATAAATGGTTATGAATTAATATTTTTACTGTTCCGCAAAAATCAGAAAACTCTGAACTAATCAACTGAGTATCCCGAAAATTACGAAACTTAAAATTTTAAATTACTGATCCTAAGATATTAACCTCAACATTAATACCACAAAGGTCCATCTAACTAATATCTGCTGATGATCATCAAGTATCCCTAGAATAACCTTAAATAATTTACCAGATGATTTAATGAAAGAGGTAAGTCCTTTTAATTAAAAATTATCAGTCATAATATTGAAAATCTCGAATAGTTTAAATGATTATTGCATTACAAGTAACGTTGAAGGGTCCTGTAGTTTTAACGAGTGTTATATTAGCCACTAATAGAAGCCTTAGTTAATCTTATATGTAAAAAGTTGATTACTAGAATAAAAAATACAGAAAACTTATGATAAACTCATAATACACATAATAGCAAACCGTTTGAATGACTACTCTTTAAAACAAATCTCTAATCAGATAAGTGACTATCTTGAAACTTCTTCGATATTCGAAAATCTGTACATCAGGTTATTTTTCAAGCTCTGATAATTGCATAACGATTTAACAGTTCTAATAGACCAAATTAGTATCTAACTTGAGTGAGATGCCGAGTCTTTGTGAAATTGATTTTCTTTTGATTTGATCTAATAATAACTGATTTGCAGCAGTATCTATAATATTCTATTTCTTATTAAAACCTGGAAAAATCTTCTTTGTTAGTCAACAAATTTATATCAGTTTCATTTTTAAATAATAAATGTTTGTAATCAAATGCTGGAAACTTTATTGATAACCCAAATTTAGAAATTTTTTTTCATATCTCAGCTTTTATCTAACCACACAACAATAACAAATATCTAAATACTAGAAATTAAAATATTTAAAATCGTAAATTCTTTATAGCTGCAATAATATTATCTTAGTTAAGGTTTTTGATAGGCATTAGTTTTATTCATTAATACAAAGAGATTATATTTAATTGGTAAAACTTAAAAATATAAAAAAAGCAATTTATAGTATTTGATACTATAGATCCTCTTAAAATATGCTTTTAAAATAGAATTCTTTAGATCATAATTCTGAAGTATCACTTGATTTGATCCAAATGCTATTGGCGTAAATTTTTCTGCAGGTAAGCAGACTAAAACCCTGAATTAAGAAGTGCTTCGGGTACATGCTTAGCAAGTTATTGGTAAATTCTCTAGTAGTAGTTAGCAAACTTAAAGCGAGAAACGAATTCTTCCAAAAATATTAAAATTGATAGTCTTTCAGCCCAATAATCGATGTAATTAATACTATTCAAGTTGATAAAGTCCATTAATAAATTCTCGACAAATAGAATCTTCATCTCTAATCCAAAAAAATCACAAATAAAACAATAAGAATTCCTTAAACCATTAAACTCTACTTTTTCACATTAAAAATTTCGACTTATCAAATAAACTTCATTATAATCAGTATCTTAAACATACTTTTCATATCTTTTCTTATTGAAATCTTCTGTTAGCTAGTTAATTTATCCTACCACCTGGCAACGTCAGACCCGAATGTAAACTCGTCTTCTAGGCCGTGAAACCCTGAAGGGTAGCTACTGTTCGGGATTTCATCTTCTTTACTTTCACTTGTGCTTGAACTCTCGCTTTCAGAATCTTCTGGAAGGTAAACTTCTGACTTCTTTTCTTCGACCTTTTGAACTGGCGGCTCAGGGATTTTTTCTTTCACTTTTTTTTCTTCTTCTCTTTTGGGTACTTTAGTATTTGAAAAACAGCTTTTTACGTACTCGTCAAGACGTCGGCAGGTCCTTGGTGGGAGGTTATCAAGATCGAATTCAAGTTCTTCTCCATTCATATCAGTGCATTCCTTAACAATTTCCAAAACTCCCTTCAAATGTTTCGGATCCAGTTTCTGAATTTTTTCACAAAGTTCTTTTTTCTCCATATATCCAAGTGGTTTATTATTCAATACACTTTTCTCCTCCTTGACAATCTTGACCGGTTTATCATTCGTTCCTCCGACATCAGGTTGAGTTTTCTTTTCAGTGATCTGCAAGTTTTCATTTCCTTCCATAAGCCTTTCAAATTCGATGCTCAAATCAACAGCAGCTTGATAAATTTCAATATTTTCTTTCAAAAAGTAAGAAAACGAGTTTTTCCAGATCTTTCTCACGTCCAAAGCGAACTGATACGAATCTTTATAATACCCTGAATTCAACCGCGACTCAACCAAGGCCAAGTCAATTGAATCTTTAATACTATCAAAGAAGTCAGGATAATGTTTTTTATCAACACTTGATTGAAAAAATCTCATTTTTTCATGTTTTTTCAACTCATTGATGATGTTTAATAACTTTTTGTAACCTTCTGATGACCTGGACTTGGGATTTACTGAAGGCTCTTGCTTTAACGGATTCTCTGCTGGTCTTTTTTCAGGAACTTTCGGAGGAAATCTTGAGTCAATTCGAAGGTTTTCAGCTTCGGACTTGCGTTGGATTGGTTTATTGCTTTTGGATTCTGTTTTAGAACTAGGTTCTATTCGATATTTGAAGGGAAGAATCAGGTTTATTATGGAGAGTTGTGTTGGGGTAAATTCCATATTATTATAAGTGGAATAAAATGGAAGATTTGGAGAGGGTTGCTGTGGGTTTTTTGGGGAATGGGATTAGGGGTTGGATTGAGGTTTAGGGGGTTTTTAGAGGGTTTTTTACTGGTTTTTGAGGTTTTTGGATAGAGGATTTGGGTTTAGATTTTGGGTTTAGCCTTTGGTTAGGTCGTCTGGGGTTTGATTTGGGATTTGGTGGGATTGAAGATTATCATTGATTGTATTGAGAATTGTTTAGATCAGGCTGAGAAATATGAAAATTCTGAGTTTTGGATATAGATAAAGGAAGATCTTTTTGGATTTTTTTTAGTTGATGATTGATTGGATGGTATCATTAAATTTTAGGAGATTCCTGATTGTCCTAAAGTATTTTATAAATTCTCGATATTTTACTTGTGAAGTTTTCTGGATGTTGTCTTTTTAAAGTTTTTTAGTCATTAGAATATGCAAAATATTTCAATTATTTGAGAGACTAACATATTTCAACATAAAAATCTGTTTAAGCTTTTTCAATTTCCAAATCATTTACTACTGTTAGCACCTAAAAGTTTTTAAATATAAATGGAAGTCTATCCTAAACTATTCAATATCAATCAAGAGAGCTCTAAAATAGAGAACTGCTCAAAGGATCTGACTTCTAAACGAACTTCTAAAGACCTGGATGCACAAGATTCAAGTAAATCTGAAAAAGATCTAATTTCTGAATTAAACGATATTCTTACATCTTCGAATGTATTTCCAGAATATTCAAAAAAAAACCTTTCAGTGTTTAGTTCATGCTACTATTTTTCGAGAAGGCCTGAAATTAATCCTATTATTTTCGATGCAGGGTTCAAAGCTCTGGAAGAGTGCTTAAGTACAAGTGATGATTCGAATTCTGATAGTGATGTTTTTCTGTATAATATTGATAAATAATTGATTGATTTAATGTGTGGAAAAAGAATCTATTCTTTCAGATTATAATAAAATATAGGATATATAGATAATTTAGTTTAGTTGATATTGCTGAAAAATGTATAAATATAAGAAATGCTTTATTTTGATAATATAGGTTATAGCCTTGCAAGAGTAAGGATCTTCAATAAAATAAAAGGTTTTTTTATAGTGATAATTCAAGTTATAGCCATGGAAGAGTGAAGGATCTTTAATAAGGAATAAAGGTCTATTTATAGTGATAATTCAAGTTATAGCCATGGAAGAGTGAAGGATCTTTAATGAGAATAAAAGGTTTATTTATAGATTTGTTTATAAAGACATGAATTTCACAATCATTTGAGAATTTATATAAATTTACTCTTATTTCATTTATAGGTAAATTTAAGTTTTAAATCAAAGATGATCAAAGGATTTAATTGATTATTAAGTTATTTTACAAAGACTACCAAAACACCTCTCTAATCTCATATAAATTCTCTTTATAATAAGAACTAATTACTATCCAAAAGTAAGTTACATCAAAGTTTTTAAAATTGATAAATAATTACTTCTAATGTGTATAACGTCTCATGAAGTCTAATCTAAAAACATATGATCAAAAATTCTAAAAATCCTAAAATTATTCTTCCAAAATTAATATATACACATTTCATCCCCAAACACTTTAAAACATCCAATTTCCACTCCTTCATTGAAATAAATCTTAATTCAAACCCATCCTAGACCCTAAATCCCAAACCATCTAATCCTCTAAACCTAAATCAAAACTCTCTAAACCTCCATCTTCTGCGAATCCAACATATCTAAAAACTCAATAAATATGAACGGAACAATTTCAGACTTGCACATAAGTCCTTCTCCAAAGTCCATGAAAAAGTTATCAAAGCTCGACCCTTCTCCCCAAAAATCCCCATCAATTGTAAATAGTCAAACCGAGTCACCACTTGGAGTCCCTCCTCCAGACGACGAAGAAGCGAGTTTTGCAAGTCTAAACTCTTCCATAAGTGTTCCTGAGATGAACGCTCAAGAGCAACTAAGCCTAATAAAGACGAAAAATCAAGAATTAAGAAGAACAGCGACTTTGACTATTCAAGATTTCAAAAACACTTCAAGGCACCTGTTGTCGAGGTCTCAGCTCCAGTCAGGAAAAAGTTCTTTGATTTTACATGAACTTGAAAACTTCAAAAAAAACTTAGAAGGCGTTTATGTCGACGCTCGAAGCCAGATCGACCAGAACAAGTCTTTGAATATGAACAGCGTCGAATCGGATGATGGACTTGGACTTGTTTATCAGAAGATTCAAGATATTCAGAAGGAAATCAATGAGGCTGCCCAGAGACTACTGGAGAGTGAAAGGATGATTGTCAATACTGAAGAGAAAAATATTGCACTTGAAAATAGAATCAAAGAATTGGAAAGGTCGCTTAATGGCCTCGATATCACTGAAGGTCCTGAGAAGAGTAGGACTGAAAATTGCTTGTGTATTGTATCTTAGTTGTTTATATGTAAATATGGATCAAACCGGGTTTTTCTTAGGTTTAGGTTTGGAGAGATGGGCGTTCAGGGTGAAGAGAAGATTTTAAGATTTTTTAAGGATTATGAAAATTATCAATTTTTCAATAATTTTTGGAATTTGGATAGAATTTTGGAGTTGGAAAGGATTTAGAGAAAATTGGGTTAGTTACCGCGAATGCGGGTTAAAATTTTCGGAAAAATTTAAGAGTTGATTTTTTTGGCTCTTTTCAAGTACTTCTTCGTGGCTTGACCAGTCGAATCGACCTTTAACTTCACTTGGAACTGACTTGAAAAAGTCAAAGTTGTAATCTGAAGCTTTTTGAATTGCTGCAGAATGCAGTTCGCTTCTTACTGTTGAAAGCCAGAAATCAAGAATTTGATTATCTGGGGTCGTTTGAAATAGAGCCATTATTTGAAATTATTATCGATTTATTGAAAATGGTGAGGAAATCCAAGCTTAAAAAGAAAAATATCAATGATGTCAAATATCATTATTTCTTTGAATTTAATTAATGGTTAAGGTGCTAATTTAATGGAAATTTTATATCAAGAATTAATTTCTTATATAAAGAATCTTGAGAAAGTACTTCAATGCTAAAACAGTTCATCTATATTTCTCCATTAATTTAAACTAGCTGAAAAATCATCAGAAAAAGGACTTCTACAGTCAATCGTCTGTTGTAGCGCAAGAACTTCCTTTTCTTTCTTACTCATTTGGTCTAATGTCATGTCAGCTTTAGCTTGGATCTGTAGAAGTTTTGAAGTGGCTTCTTCGATATCTCTTTTGTTTTCAAGCTTTTCTTTTTCGAATTCGAGTCGATCTTCCATCAGAAACCTAGCAACTCTCGAGTTTTCTTCAATTTGTGCTAAAAGTTTTTCCTGCAGATCCTGCAAATGTTCATCAACAGCGAGTAACTCATTAGCTTTGATTTCAAAATCATTTAACAATTCAGTGAAAATATTAGCATTACTTCCCAAATAATCATTTCCACAACTTTCCATAATCTCCTGATTTAAACTCTTAGCATCCTCCTCAAGTATAAGTTTTTTTGTATCAATTTCCTCAAGCATATCCTGAACAACAGAGATCAAAGGTTCAAATTCATGAAAACCTTTTTCCAAAGTATGAACTTTTTCATTAAGCAATGCAAGAACAAGTTTGACATCATCAAGTCTCGACTCAAAAGTGACTTCTCTATCTTTAAGGTTATTCGTCCACTTCTCAATAAAGACCGTTCTTCTCGCAAGTTCATTAACAGTGTCCGAGATCAAAGACCTCAGATGTGGAAAGAACTCTAAAGTCTCTCTACTCACCGGAGGGTGACTTTCAGGCAAGTTCGGGAAAGACCCAGGATTTTCTTCAGCATTATTCAAAGTCCGGATGAACTCAAGTTTTTGTTGTTCTAAGTCTTCAACAGCTTCTAAAAGTTCTGACTTTTGAGAAGTCAGCGCACGATGAGTCGCTGCGATTTCTGCTTTTTCTAGTTCTAAAGCTTGTCGCTGTTCTCTTAGCTTGTTTTGTTCGATTTCAAAAGTAAGTTTAAAAGATGCGAGTTCTTTGTTACTCTGTTCGAAGAATTCACTTTCTTGATTCAGTTTCAGTTTTAAGTCACTCAAGTCCTTTAATTGACTCAAGACTTCTTTTTTCTGAGCTTCCAGGTCATAAACTTCTTTTTTCAAGCGAGATTCAACATCAGCTGCTCGATTTTCACGTTCTTCAATTTCTTGACTTCTTTGCAAGATGTTTTCAGTTTGAAGAGCAAGTTCTTCTTGAAGTTCCTGAATTTTGATTAATTCAGGCATTTCCTTCTTCCTCAATTCCTCGATTTCTGAGTCTTTCTGAAGGTTTTCATTGAGAAGTTCTTGAATCCTTATTTCTTTTTCCTGGTTCTCAGCGCGACTATTTTCAAGAATTTCTTCAACTTTCTTTAGTTCTGATTCAAGTTGAAGGTAATTTTTCTTCAAAGCACTTATCTGACTTTTTTCCTTTTCCAGATGTTTTTTTTCAGTCAAAAGTTTGATTTCGTCAATGGCGAACTTTTCTTCTTTCAATGAAGCTTTTCTTTCATTTTCGACACTAATCTGAAGTTTTTTACTCATTTCTTCAAGTTTAAAAGTAAGGTCTGAGATAGTTTCTCTCATTTTTTCCACATCTCCTGGACGGGACTTGCCTTGATTGTCGATGATTGAATCGACTGCTTTTTTCAGTGCTTGGCTCACGCTTAGATTTAAACTGCCAGAAGATGCTGAAAAGTCTGGATTGATTCGCCGACATTGAGATACAATTTCTTCTAACATGCTAGGCTCTGGACTTTGAACATTCGCGATTCGATTCACGGGAGACGCCACGCTTCGCAGGATCGGACTGCTTAAACGGTTCACTGTCCCGAGGTTTGCTCCTGGACGTGTAGCTTCTGTGAAGTTGCTTGGGTTTTGAAATGCGAATCTTAGTCTTGCTGATCGTTCTAATGATGAAGGCACGGCCATTTATTTTCGGGTTTATATTTAAATTTTTTGGGTGATTTGAATGTTGGGACTAGTATTCTTTTTATTAAGATTTTATAAGGGCCTTATAGGACATGAGTTTGAAAAGAGTGAGTTTTTATAAGCTATTTAGGTTATTTGTCTTTAAAATTTAACTTGCTTCGAGTTTGATTGAATTATTTTCACGTCTTTTAATAAATACATTTATTTGCCTTAATAATTTTATTGGATTTGACCAGATTAAAGCGATTCTTGTACTAACAGTAATCCAACTTTGCCAAATGAAGTTTCATTATGATATACATGATTGATGACTTATATATTCTCGCTAAGAAGATTATTAAAAAGTAAAAGAATATCATGAATATTATTGATTTAACTACATATTGCATACTTATACACTTAGAATTTTTTTTACTCTACCAACTAAATTAACACACACGTTTCTATGATTTTCTAATATATTATCGTTACTGATGTATTTTTAACTTTAATGCATTATAAGATCAACAACAACTATTAATTTTTCGCAACAAGATCCTTGAGTTTAATCATTCAAAAGTAACTAAAGTTATATACTTCATAATTTATTTTATAGTTTATACTTCTTTTAAAAGAAGAGCTAACTTTTATCAAATTATACAATATTTACATTGTGATATAGAGATGTAGAGACTAATTAGAAGGATCCTACTTAACCTTGCGTGCTAGGTTCTTTTAAGATTATACTTATTCGAACTTGAATCCTGACTCTGTTTCAGTATTGCTCAATTCACCTCTTGAAGACTACAAAAGCTCCGGATTATTTATTATTACAATATTTGCTGTATATGTTTATGTTAATCCAAAACAGATTCTTATACATAATAAACTACCATATAATTCTAACTTGAATAAAATATCTAAAAGTACTATCAATCTACTATAAAACACAACTAGATACTCAAAATCATACTTATTCCAGAAACATCCTCCACTAAGTTCATCCAATCAATTTCCAATCTTCCATATCCAAAATCTCAAAAACTTAACCCACCGTCTAAAATCCCTCAATAAACAACTCAATCATCCTCCTTCTCCAAATAATTTCAAAATTTTTTCAGATGTTCACCAAGACAAATCCTTCCCTGAACTCTTAACTTTTGATTAAAACCATACAAATTCCATTCTACATGAGCCAATAAATATGAAAGGTGCAATCATAGTGGCATGCCTCATGGCCCTGACCCTGGCTTCTCCTTCCCTTCAAACCCAAGCCGGAAAGCTCTGCACAGGAGGGACAGGCGCCTTCACCGTGACCAGCATGGACGTGAACCCCTGGCCATTGACCAAGAACGTGGGAGTCGTGGCCAACATGACTGGAACCTTTTCAAGCGCTCAGACCATCACAGGCCTTTATCTTCATGCTGTCGTCAACGGAATCCTTCCTTTCAATGATGTGGTCGCTGCTTCAGGCACTTTCACTCCAGGTCAAACTGGATCTTTCATCCAAAAGGCTCATGTTCCGTCAATCGCTCCTTCGGGGTCTTATGTCGTGAAAATCGGACTCGTCAATAGCAATAATGAACATTTGAACTGCTGGGAAATCGACTTTAAGCTATAGGTTTAAGTTATTGAGTTTAGTAAGTAGGAGGATTTTTGGATATGGAAATTTTTAATGAAGTGGAGAGTTTTTGGGTTTTTGAAGATGAGTTTGGTTTTTGGAATATTTGGGAAGGAATATCTTTCAGGATGATTTAATTTAGTAGGAAGAAGAGTTTTTCATCGCAAGATTTTTATCTGATCTTTGAAAGTAAATAGGAAAAGCGAATTTTCCAGTGATTCAAGAGGAGATATTAAAACTTTACAAATGAATAAGAAATTTTCTAATTATTCTTTCAAGAAAGGCTAAAAATAAACTAAAGTTCTCCTAAAAATTATCAGTTTTTGATTCCGATCATATATTAAATCTCGGATCCATCACAATTTCTATCCTAATCAATAAAAACCCTTCAAAAAAAATCCTCATAAACCCACATATCTCAAAAATCCGAAATTCCAAATCCTTTAATCTCTGAATTTTTCACCATTAAAAATTCCTTTAGACATGAGCTATAAAATGAAAAGGCTGATAATCATCACATGCTTAGTAGCTCTCTCCATGGCTTCTCCTTCCCTTCAAACCCAAGCCGGAAAACTGTGCAGTGGAGGCACAGGCGCTTTCACAGTGACAAGCTTTGACGTGAATCCCTGGCCATTGGTGAAGAATTCAGCTGCTGTAGGGAACATGACTGGAACCTTCTCAAGTGCCCAGACAATCACCGGCTTCTATCTGAATGCACTTGTGAATGGAGTCCTTCCTTTCAATGATGTGGTCCCTGCTTCAGGAACTTATGCTGCTGGTCAGCATGCGTCATTTATACAGAAGTCATTCGTTCCTTCGATCTCTCCTTCAGGGTCTTATGTTGTCAAGGTTGGACTTGTCAATAGTCAGAACCAACACCTGAACTGCTGGGAACTCGACTTTAAGTTTTAGATTTAGATAATTGGTTTGAATTCTGGTGAATTTAATAGGGAGGTGTGGAAAAAATTATTTAGGGATTGTTAGGGGAAAGTTCAGGAGATTTCTTGGGTTGTTTAAATGGAGTTAAAGATTTTGTGGGCTATAAGGGTAACTGTCTGATTAAGAGATAAACAGGCTGATAATAGTAAATTTTTTTTAGGTTCTGCTTGTATAAAGAATATTTGAAAGCGAAGTTGATATAAAAATTCTTAGATACTTTTAAAGTAATATTTAAGACAAACCAAATTAATCCAATCACCTTATTTCACTTCCAAAATAACACCTTGAATTCAAGTATTTTTCTAAGCCCATTCAAAGATTCCTACATCCAACCCACTCGATCCAATAATAAAAACGATTTGATTCTTATCTTTTTTTGATCTTTTCCTAACTAAGTTAATATTTCTCCAGACATGAGCTAATAAATATGAAAGGAATGATCGTAGTTGCATGTCTCGTGGCCCTTACCATGGCTTCCCCTTCACTCCAAACCCAAGCCGGAAAACTTTGCTCTGGAGGCAGCGGCTTCACAGTGACCAGCTTTGACGTGAACCCCTGGCCATTGACCAAGAATGTGGGAGTCGTGGCCAACATGACTGGAACCTTTTCAAGTGCTCAGACTGTCACTGGTCTTTACCTCAATGCTCTTGTAAACGGAGTTCTTCCTTTCAACGATGTGGTCCCTGCTTCAGGAACTTATGCTGCTGGTCAGACTGCTTCTTTCATCCAGAAGGCTCATGTCCCATCGATCGCTCCTTCAGGGTCTTATGTTGTCAAGGTTGGACTTGTTAATAGTCAGAACGCACATTTGAACTGCTGGGAAATCGACTTCAAACTTTAAGATTAGATAAGAAATTCAATTAATTTTCTCTACAGCTGGGGAATTATTTTAGATTGAATATGGTATATTCAGAAAAAGCTTGAGACTTAGGTTTAGCTTCTAAGGAGTTTAGAATATTCTTTTTGATTACTTAGCTAATATTAGACTTTAAGCTATGAGAGTTTAGAATTATTAAACAAGAATTATAAGAATTATTAAAGATATTCAAATTGCTTGTGTCTCTTACTAATTAAATTCTTGATTTGAATCCCTCCACGATTTTTAACTGATTGATAATTCCAGACCTCTATAATTCCTCTAAAAATATCTTTAAACTAAAACAACTCCAAAACATCAACAAAAAATAACCCTAACATTTAAATACAATCAAAACCTTCAATCTAATCCTTATCCTAGACCGATTAAAAGTCCAAGTAAATACTTTATTTGATATTATTATCGATTCCCATGATAAAATCTTTAATAATAATGAAAAGTTTAATTATTGTCGCATGTATCATAGCCCTGACCATAGCTTCCCCTTCCCTTCAAACCCAAGCCGGAAAGCTCTGCACAGGAGGCTCAGGTGCCTTCACCGTGACCAGCATGGACGTGAACCCCTGGCCATTGACCAAGAACGTGGGAGTCGTTGCCAACATGACTGGAACCTTTTCAAGCGCTCAGACCATCACAGGCCTTTATCTTCATGCTGTTGTGAACGGAGTTCTTCCTTTCAACGACGTGGTCCCTGCTTCAGGAACTTTCAGTGCAGGTCAAACTGGATCTTTCATCCAAAAGGCTCATGTTCCGTCAATCGCTCCTTCAGGGTCTTATGTTGTCAAGGTTGGACTCGTTAATAATCAGAATCAAGAATTGAACTGCTGGGAAATCGACTTTAAGCTTTAAGTTTAGGTAAATATGAGTTTTTATTTGCAAGGCGGAGGAAATGAAGACAAAAGATGGAGAGGTTTTAATGAAGTTGGATTTTTAAGATGGGGTTTTTTGGATTTAGTGATGTGTGTGAGTTGGAGATAAGGGATTTTTAGTTTGGGGTTGGAAGAGGACTGCTTTTGAGACTGGGATTTATTTTAGGTTATTTCGTTAATCGTTATTGGATTAGAAAGTTTCGGATATGTTGGAGTTTTTTATGATTTTTTTTTTGTTGGGTAAGGTTTGCTTGCTGTATAAATACAAGCTTTGCCTAAAATAAGCAAAATATTAAAGTGCAAACTCTATTCACAATAGAAAATTTGAAAAAATATTTCTGTGATCTTTGTTAAAAAAAACTCTAAAACATAAACACCCTTAACTCTATCAAAATTAATCACTATTAATTTCTTCAAAGCTAGAGAAACCTTAAACACTAAACCTTAATCATCATTCATTAAAGTTCCTAACATCTCTTAATTGATTAATTATGAATTCACTTATTTTATACTTTAACTTTTGATTAAATTTATCTTATATCTAAATCAATAATTAAACAATGGGATGCAAACCTTCATGCTGTAGTTCTAACAAAGAAAAAAACTGCATTTCAATTGTTTTCAATCTTAAGAGTCAAAATCTTCCTGAAAGTGTTTTACAGGGTTTCGCCCAAGTCCTAGGAAGTTTAAACAATTATGAAGAAATTGCTCATGACCTAAAGCCTTTCGAAAGTAAAGTAATTCCTTCTCATTCAACTCATGACCCAAGACCCGAAACCCCCAATCTCGACGACAGGAAACTAATAAAAAAAAGCCTAAGCCACAAAACCTTCGAAGAAAACTTGTCTGAAAACAGGAAAAACAAAGAAAAAATCAGAAGAAAAAGCCAAAGGCCTGCCTGTTCAAGAGACGAAGAATATAAAATGGCCAATATAATCTAAATGCAAAAATATAAAGAAAGTTCAAAATTTTATGATATCTCTGATCATAAATTTCTAAAGTTTTAATTAAATCCAGTGTCCTAAGTATGAAAATCATTCAATTTAATAAAAATTAATAGATTTGATTACAATAGTCACAAATTTATCTTCTTTCTCCAATTGTAATTAATTAGAAAAGATATCTATGAAATTTAAAAGACTCAACGTTTTACAAATATTTGCATTAAATGAGATTCTCAGTTCTTTAGAAAATTATTATAAAAAGTCGTGTTCTTCATAAATGTCTTCCTATAAATCTATCATGTCAGACCAAATTGTAAGCGGAATTCAAACCATTCGCAAAAAATTTGTGAGGAATGTAAATCTAAATAGAAAAACAGGCATGTGACTTACCCTATTAAAGACCTTCCAATTGAAACTCCAACTAAAGTCGAGGTGAAAAAGGGTAATGACTCAAAGAATCTTTCTTTTAAAACTTCAAATAAAGGCCCTCGTTCACTTTCAATTAAAATTTCTTGCAGGTTTTCTCACAGAGATAATTTAAAAATGCTTAAATTGGAAAAGCAAAACAAAGGATATGAAAAAGATTTAAAAAACAACAAGATCTTCCAGTTTAATTTATCAAAAAGTATGAAAAACGACTTTTTTCAAATAAATACTGCTGAAAAGGTGAGACTCAGAAAAAAACTTGAGAGTAGAGAATACTTAAAAATGGATGAGGTGGAAAACGACTTACGTAAATGATAGGCAGGTCCTGTGAAAAGTGACGTGGCTAAACTTTTAGGAACTGATGAAAGTACCCCTCATTTGTATGTCACTTATAAAGATCGTGTTGAGGGTCTTTTATTACTTAATTATTGAGATTTGATGACCGAAAATATTTCATCAAATAATAAATAATATTATAATTACCCATTCTTCTCAGTTTTAACCCTTATCAACTCTGACTTCTTTAAAGTATTATATTACTATTCACAGACCACCTCTAGCTAATCTGTCCTTTTTTGCCATTCATCATGTAATTGAGAATATCACGGGTATACTTTACCCTTTTGGCCATTTCGGGGTCAAAACTTTCAAGCGCCTGGTTCATCGGCAGGGTGATTCTTTCGAACTTTTTATTGACATAAGTCATCATTCTGGCTTCATTTGCGACGATGACTTCAGTTTTATCTTGAAAGCTGACCTGAACATTTTTATTGGCAAATCGAAATAAAATCGCTCTTTTAGTGCGAATCCACTTCTTGACATAATTAACCTCGTCATCTTTGACGGGGTTTTTTTCGACCTGCTCATCGGTTTCCAGGTAACTTTTGAAATGTTGCATTAGCGCGAATTTCTTGTATAATTTTTCAGGGACCTGGTTTACGTTGTAGGTGAAAATCAGGTCTTTCTTAGAGTTGGATCTTTCTATGTAGTAAAAAACACTCTGGTCGGGATGCATGAGAATCTTGGTTGAGTCGTTGAAATAAACTCCAGCCGATCCATTAGACAGCAGATACCCAAGTCCATACTTACTGCTATAATCAATCCACTTCTTCACCCAGATATTCAAAACAGAAGAAGTCGACAAAGTCGACTTAGTGGGTCTTTCCGTATTATTCGAGGCGAGTTTTTTAGACGACGCCAAAATTGACTTAACTGGTACAGTATCAGAAGCAGACTCTGCCGGATTATAGCAAGGCAAAGGGTTGAACTTCTTAACATAAGCTTCACTGGGTGGTACAGCAAGTGTGCTAACAGGCAACAATTTCGGAATCGAGCAGCTTGTAGTAAAAAACTCATGTCTCAAGATCTCCGTCAAAGTCGGACGTCGACTTGGGTCACTTTTCAGTATCTGAGTGATCAAGCTTTTCGCTTCAGGCGATACAGAAACCGCATCAGGAAATGAATAAGCATTCATTTTAATCAAATTATAAGTCTTTTTCACATCATTCGTCTCAAAAGGAGGCCTTCCTACAAGAAGTGTGAACATAATGACCCCTAACGCCCAGATGTCCACTTCGAAGCTATGTCCGAGTTTACTGTCAAGGACTTCTGGAGCGATGTAGTTCGGAGTACCGCAGATTGTCTTTCGCTTTTGTCCTTCGAAGTCTAACTTTGAGGCAAGGCCGAAGTCACCAAGTTTGACTTCCATTTTTTCACTGATGAATAAGTTGCCGATTTTTAAGTCTCGATGAATTACGTTTTTACTGTGGATGTAAGTCAGGGCGGATATTATTTGAACCATGTAACATTGAACTTCTAGTTCTGTTAAACGCTTTCTTCTTCGGAGTAACTCGCTCATTGACTGGTTTGTGCATAGTTCTAGTAAGATGTATACGTTTTCGTCGTCTTCGAAGTAGTGCTCGAATTTCACGATGTTTGGGTGGGATAAGGACTTGTGGATCTTTATCTCTGACATTAGCTTTTGACGACGGCGAACTTTTGTTAGCTGGTCTTTGCTTATTATTTTAGATGCTATCAGACGTCTGCTGTCGAGAACCATGAACTCGTAAACTCGGGCGAATCCTCCTTTGCCTAGGAATTTTCGTTTTGAGTATTTTCTGATTTGAGTGGTTCCGTCATTTAATGTGATGTGTTCTTCAATCAGGTTTTCATTTGGCAGAGATTCTTGAGATGGCTTTTTTGATAATGACATTATAGGTTTATTTGAAAATGGGATAAGTGGATGACTAGAGATATACCTAAAGAGCGTTTCTCATTATTTTAGACTGCTTGTAGATCTTATCATGAGGGTCATCAACACAAAAGGCTAATGTGGCCAAGTAGCTCGCAAAGTACATAGACCTTAAAACACTCCAGACCTGTAACCCAGAATAAGCAGCGAGTCCCCCCCCAAGCGAGGTCACAACATGAGTAGCTCCAACTAAAGGAACAACGATAAACTTTCTCGTACTTCCAGTAATTTCCACAATTTTCCTCAAATAATACTTATTAAGTGTCACTGGTAGAAAGAAGCCAAGATAAATCAAAAAACTTTTGAACTTTTTGTACTCGTGCGTTGAAGATGAAATCACTGCATTATGACCTCGCATCACTGAATAATAAGCGAAACATCCTCTTAAAAATCGCGCCTTTAGCCTTAAGATCAAACTAGGTTGATTACTAGAGAACTTTTCATACAAATCACCAAGTTCCATTAAAAATTATTTAACTTATTAAAAATCTCTCGAATGACTTGGTCAGCTGGAGTCTTCTGACCGAGATTCAAGATTTTTCTGGTTTTTTCAAGAAAGTCTTTCATTTCATGGACAAAGTAAAAAACACATTCAATTGTTTCTAAGATGTTTTCTTGACCTTTAACTTGAAATAATCTAGAAAAATAGTCAACGATTTTTCGAAGTGATAAGTTTTCTTCTATCATTTCATCGAATTCTGATTGAATTTTTCCAATTCCTCGAATTTTTGATATTGCAAGGTCCAGGTTGTACTTGGAAGAAGGGTCTGGAAATAACTCGACACAAATTTGGTTTAGGAAATTTTCTATTGCTGGAAGACTGTTAATGGCTTTTTTTATTTTCAAGATGTCAGGAATGATGCAGTCGTAGTTTTTACTTTCAATTATTGACATCACCTCGTCTAACACGGAGATTTTGTAAGAGTCGGTGAAAACTGGAAAATTTTCCTGGCTTTTGCGAAATCTGCTTTTCGCTTGTTTGTTTAAAGATGATGGATTTTCGATGGGCTTTTCTTGGTTTTCTTGTAAAGATTCTTTTAGACTGGAAAATTCTGTAAGTACATCGATTAGGATGTCGGAAAAGGAGGAAATTGAAGGGCTTTTTAATGGAATTGTTTTAAAACCGTGCTTTTCTAGAGAGGTGTTTATGGATTTTATGTAATCTTCTTCGGGGTTTGAGAAAGATTGATGCTTTCGCGGCCTTTTCGATGATTCGACTTCACAGATATCGGAAAGTCGGTGGATTTCATTTTGGATTTCGTCTGATTGCTTTAAAAAGGTGTCTATTGAATTGGTCATGTTTTTTCTTGGCTTCATTGAGTTTCTTGTCGATTTTGAAGACTGCATATTTATGAGATGATTATGTTCTTAAGATATCTTGAATAAATAGTAATTTGTGATTCCACTAATTATATAGTGTTTATTATTTGAAGAATTTTAAACTTAAATTTCTTAATATTGAAACTTATTCAAAATTATTATAACGGAGGCACAACTGCAAAGCTCTTACCACAAACAGCACACGAGTGGATAGTATCCTGACAACTAGAAACCAAGAAAGGGATAAAACAACAAACCCAGCAGCCTATTAAGCACAAATAAGAGCAAATAAGCCAAGAGAAGACTCCAATTTTATTTGATACTTTGCTCCAATTGAATCTGTTGCAATTAGGGCAGTAAAATTGCCGAGGGGTGAATCCAACGCTGTCTTCTTGGTATCCATAAAACGGTTGATCATCGTTTGTATTGACACTCACCTGGACTTCGCGAGTGTCTTGCACTTCAGGGTCATAAGCTGGAGGGTATTCTGCTCTTTTGAACTCAGCCATGTTATATTTATTCGTTTATAACTTCATTTTAGAAGAAACGCTTTAGATGTTTATTTAATTGATTAGAAAGTCTTGGAGAAGATGCTGGAGATAAGGGTGGATTATTTATTGATGACTTGAAGTTTATTGATTCTCTTTTGGTCTTAAATTGATGAATTTTTGGGAGTATAAGGCTCGGCTGATAGTTGGTGATTGCTCAATTGAAGCCATGGAAAACCTCGGCTGGTTTTCCTTAGGAGATTGCATAATGAGTGATCCTGTAAACCTTTCAACAGGACTTTTATGAATTTGAGATTCAGCATTAGGTTTATAAGGTGAAACAGCAAGTTTCATATCATTTCCAGAAGTAACTCCTCTAGATTCGATCCGATGTAAACTCTGAAGACTTTTTGGAGTTCTTGAAGTAAGAGAACTGTCTTCAGTTACTCTCTGATGATAAGCTTCAAGAATATTCGAGTTTTTCATTTGCTTTTTTAAGTCTTCTTTGTACTTTTCTCTTTCTTTCCTTTGAATTTGAGCCATTTTCATTTCTTTCTCTAAATCTTGCTGAATTAAAGTATCTCTTTTATGTGCATAAGCTTTATCTTCTCTTTTTTCTTGTTCTTTTAACTCGTTTCTCATTTTAAGCTGACTTTCAAGCCCACTTTTCACTTCTTTTCTTAGACTTTCTTTATAATTCTTTTCCTGTTGAATCCTTTCATCGAACTTTTTAATTTCTTCGAACTTTCCTCTTTCAATCCAATTTTCCAAAACTTTACTTTTTTCTTTTTCATCTTTTTTTACTATTTTCGAGTAGTTTTTTTCCATTTTCAGCTGTTTTTCACTAATAGCTTTAAAAAACTCTTTTTTTTCATTATCATTCCCCATATCAAAGTACTTTTTCGGGGTATTTTGCGAAAACATTTCATTTCTCTTGGAAATTTCCATGTTTCCCAAGTGATTTTTTCCAGAAAAGGCACTTTCTTCACTATTTCTCCTGAAATTATCGAATTTTCTATGTTGATTCTGTGCTTGTATCATTTTTTCAATTAATTCTCCAGCGTTTCTAGGATCATTTAAATCTTTTTGCTTTTCCCAGAGGCGTCTTTGTTTAAGATCTTGAAGGTCATTTTGAAGTACTTCCTTTAGCTGCATTTTTTTCTGGGCTTCGGCCTTTTTTTGGTTTAAAATTTGGATTTCTTCTTGTTTTATTCTTTTGTTGACTTCGATCAAGTCGACTTTTTTCCCTTTCTTCATGTTTATCTTTCCCAGATTTAATTCAATGAGTTGCTCATTAAGTCCTGCTCGATACTGACTTTTTGTTGAAGCCTTTTTCAGGTTTTCTTTGATTTTTTCTTGTTTTTCCCATTCTTTGAATTGTTTGAAGTCAGCGTCGATGCTGCCTCCGAAGTAAAAGTTAGTCGCCATCGTTTAAATTATCAAAAAGTGATGAGATGATTGCATCATTCAAATTCATTAAAAATTACTAATGCTGATTTTGGTTTAATTCTATCATCAAAGTTTATCAATTTATTCTAATCGACTTCTTCTCCCATTTCATAAACTTCCAAGTCGCTGACGTGATTGTCATTATGTAAATCTGAGTTAATGTTGCTTTTTCTGGATGTTGATACTTTTTCATTAGTTACACTTGGCCTGATTTTCAGTGATACTGCCGACTCGTACATCTGGACCTTATCCACAGACGAGCAAAGCTTATAAATAGTGTAAAATATGCCAAATACCGATAAAATGATTGAAATCATTTTCAAATTATCATTCCAAAGCTGCATCTTGTTGTTATTATAAATCTGCAAAGCAATCTGAGGCAAAGACTCAAAAAGAGACTCAATAAGGCTAGTAACTCTTGCAATCGAGTCAATAATATGAAAGTCTCCAGTCCGTGAGTCATTGATAGCGAGAAGTACAGCATAAACAAATAAAGGCGCTCCCAAAGGTCCTCCAACAGCAATCAACAGTCCAAGTCCAATTTTAAACAGTACTTTATTGAACCTGCACTTAAAAATATCAATTGAAATCAAAATGATCGTGATAATGATGAAGAGAGCAGAAGGAGCAGCGATAAAAGTAAAGCAAATCGCTCGAAAGTCATCAAAGTAGAATTCGGATTTGAAGCAGTAGTAAAAGTTCCACCCAACACACAAGATTCTAAGAATTCCTCCTAAGACCAAAAGCGATATCTCAATTTTTAAATTCATTTATAATCTACCCTCATCTAAAAAATCTCGCATCCATTTGAACATGAACATAAAACTTCTTCTCTCAAACAACTGTCAAAACTTCTTCTTTTTCTCGTTTGCCTTGCAAGACTTTCAGCTAAAAAAACTTGTTTTTTTTCTCTTTCCTTCAACTTGACCAGGTTAGTTTTAAGTTTCTTGTTGAGAGCTTTTGTTTGATTTAACATTATTTCGAGCTCGGCTACGCAACTTGTCTTGGAAATGTTGAGACTTTCTGAAGAGTTTGCCTTGGTAAGTTCAGCTTTACAGTCCAAGTCTTCTCCTTTGCAGTCTGCTTTTGATTCAAAAAAACTGAAGTCAAAAATCGACTTTTCTGATAGTTCGAAAAACAAGTTTGAAGGAGAATTTTGCGTCGATATGGAAGTTGACGAAAATTTAAATCTGGAAGGACCTGAAGGACTTGAAGGAGTTAAAGGACTTGAAAGGTTTTCAGCCATTGTTATTCTGATTTATTTAATTAAAGCGTATTTTTGACGATTTTGAAAGATTTGAAGTGGTTTGGAAATGTGGAAAGGAATTGAGTTGGGTGTTGTGGAAAGTGGGTTTAAATGTTTTAAGTTGAATTTCTTGTTGATAGAAAAATTTTCATATTATCTTGCATTTAAAGTGATTATCTTAAAGTCAAAGGTTGAAACCTAAAAGTTCCAAATATTAACAACAAAGTTTAATCCCTAGAAACATTTAACATAAACCCCTTCATATTTCTAAAATTTTAACACCTATGTGAAAAATTCAGTAATTTACTCAAATTAAAATATTTCACAATCTTTCGTACAAGTACATCGAATCTTTTTTTTCCCTTTCATTTCGAAAATCCTACTTTTTACAATCTCAGAAGCGGAAAAAGGACTATCTTCAGTTTTTTTCAGTACACCCAAATTCTGCTCAAGTTTCTGGTTTATTGCTCTGATCCTTTCTTTGATGATATCAAGTTCAAATAGCAGCTCATTTTGAGGTTTCACCGAATTTTGACTGTAAGAAGGCGAAAAAAGGTTGTTGGGTGTTATCAGTTCTGAGCGAGTCTCGATAAAGCTCAAGCCAAGATCTTTTGAATTCGGCATCTCGACGAAGTTCTCCAGTGGGGAACCGATTCTTGAAGCCACAGAAGATGGAATCACGAGTCTTTCTTTTGGTTTTTCGTTTTTGAACTCAGTAAGATTAAATTGAATGCTGGCCATTTGTGGTGAATAGACAATTATAAGGTTAAAGTATGAAGATGCTGGATTAATATTACGGGTTTTAAAGAATTAACTGAGAAAGGTTGAATTGGATTGGTTTTTATGGGAAGTACCTCTGGACCTTATAGAAAAAAACATTTTTTGATGATTTTTTAAACAATTTTTTAAAAATTTCTGGTTTTTTGAGGGTTTTTTTGTTTTTTTTAATAGAAATACCTCGAAATTGTAAAGAAAAAACCTTTGAAACTCTAAAACATTTAAAATCATAAAAATCTTATTTAGAATTGATCAGATTTCCAAGTATCCAACTCAAAATCCAATCCCAAATTCCACCAATTCTCTAAAATAATTGAATGTTAGGAGAGTTATTAACGCTAGTATCCTTCCTATGCGTATTTATCTTCACAGTGCTTCTCCTGCACTGTTACTCCAGCCTTAAAACCCACTGTTCAGTCTACCTGTTCGTATTCCTAGGGTGGTTCAGTTCATTCATCATAATCACTCTGATTCCATACGATATCTACCTCTCCCAGTCACAATCCCCTCCAATCTCTTTAAAGCCAATTTGGTTCCTTCTTTATTGGACGATTTTCGTCGTCTGTTGGCTTGTCCTTCCAGTAATGAACTCTTACTACAGGTCCGGCGAATTCACACTTGCCCTCCGCTTGAAAGACGCTTTAAAAACCGAGGCAAAATTCATTTTAATTGTCGGAACTGCTTTCGCAGGCTTTGTCGTGTACTTGATGATCATTGGCCAGATGACTCTTATCAACATTCCTGAAATTTTCGTCTTGCTTAGTAACCTTTGGGGACTTTTATTGGTTATGGTCTTACTTGGCTTTGGACTTGTCATTATTCCTGTTAATTTGTGGAAGAAAGGAGATTTGAAGAGAAGTTTGGAAATTGTTCAGGTTAAAGTTGTGAATTTGGAAGGGAAAAGAAAAGAGATTTTGGAAGGGATTGAAAGGATTAGAAGACAGGTTGAAAGGATTAAAGATTGTTGTGAATTTGATGAGGTTTTAAGGAAGTCGGCTTTTTGTGTTTGGGAAGAGTTGAAGGATGAGCTCCAGGGTGTTGAAGGGGAGTCGAGGGAGTCGAAGGGAAGTGAAAGAGATGAGGAAGGTTTCAAGACTGATTATAAGGAATTGGTCAGGGTGCATAAAAAGGTAAAAAACCTCGTCTTTGAAAAGAAAAGGAATGAATGGTAAAAGGTAATTAGCCTCTGGAACCTCATGATGACTGAAGCTCATATGTTAGAAGATGTACTCGTCGCGAAAAGACGTGGAAAATGGGTGATCAAATCAGAACTCTGGCCAACCCACACAGGAAAACACAAAAAACTAAAAGAAAAAATAGAATACCTCTACTACTGTATTTTCCGTTCTTTACTTTTCCGTGTATTAAGTATTTTTTCTGGAATTTTAAGCCTAGCAGTGATTTTTAGTGAGTCAACATTATTCATAAAAGCGAAAATAACACCTTTTTCACTAGCATTCAAAATGAACACAGGTGTATTTTTAAATGAACTTCTCTGTCTTATCCCTTTGACCTACATAGTTCTAGCGACTCACATCCCCTTATTTGAGATTCGGCTAGAAGGTATCTACGGACTGTACCCGAACAAGTCAACGCAACCAAGTAGCTTGATTTACAGCGCCTGCTTCTTGGCTCGACTCATGCCCATCCTCGTTTACAACTTTTTAATGATAATCCAGGTGAAAGACACGGAATTCATGAAAATTATGGACTTGATGAACTTCATGCCAAAGGTCTGTGAACAGTATTTCACTTATTTTCCGATTGTCTTGGGATTTTTGTGTATTTTGAACTTTTTCAACCTTTATAATAAATTTGTAAGGGCTGTTGGACTTCAAAGGTATGCTTTCGCTGAAGAGATTAGGGATGAAAAAAGGGTGGATGGAAAAATGCTTGTTGTTAGGGATCGGGCCGAACGTGAAAGACTTATTAGACATAGCAGGCTTAGTCAAGGGAAAAGTGAAAGTTTGATGTTGGAGTATGAACAGAAGTACTCGATAACTTCTTCTTTAAATGGATGAATTGATTGATATTTATTGGTGAAGAGTTGGAATTATTTTAGAATTTTTTAGAGGTGTTTTTAGGGATTTAATGATTTTAGGAAGATTTGTGAGGAGATTAATGTTGGGTTATTTATTTGGAAATGGGTCTCTATTTTGAGATTATTTTTTTAATATATTTGTTTTTTCTTAGGATCATTTATTAACTTGAGTTTACTTCAATGTCGGTTATCATAAATCTTCCTTACAAGAGTACCCTAATTACTACTTAATTATTCAAAATCTTTGATATCAAGTTTTTTTCCATTCATTCCTCTTTCAATAAAGCTCTTCCACTTAGAAAACTTACTATTTAACCGCTGATGTGGATCATGGATTCTTCTATAAGTTGATCCTAAGTCTTCATAAGTAATTATGTTTATCTTCGAGAATTTTTCATTAAAAGTATGCAAATCCTGAATAACCTTCTCATAAAAAGGATCCAAATTAAAACTTTTATCTTTAATTTTCGCGAAGCACTGAGCAGCAGATTCTTTTTCCTTATTAAACCCATTTAAAAACTTTTTTTCAATTTGAGTTAAAACCATATCAAGTCCAGAAGAAAAGCTGTTATTTTTGAAAACATACATCAAGAGGTGTATCGAATCACAAATATCAGTCAAACCAGTTAAATTCTTCCCTTTCGCTGTAGTTATCAAGTCTTTAACCAAAGAAAAAAGTACATATTTCATGCAATTATTCAATAAGTCATAAACTGATTGATTATTCATCTCAGCTGTATGAATGCAACAGCAAAAAATGCGAGTAGCAGGATTATACTTGGACTCTACAATCAATTCAATGATTAAAGCACTTATATGGTAATTTTTAAGAGTTTCTTTGAAAAAAACTGAAAATTCTTCATATTCTTGATACTCTCTTGAAACCAGCTCATAAAAACTCGGATGTTTGCAGGTAGAAACAATTGCTTTTTTTATGGAATTGTCTAAATCTTTATATCTTGAACCAAAGTGTGTCATTGATGAGAAGTCAAAAATAGCATAAATCATAAGTTGCCTTCTATTTTTCGATCGAAGAAATTGAGGGAAATTTTGGATTTCTTCGAAATATAGACTAGCTCCATTGTAAAGACTTGAATTTATTCTTTGGTAAGTTTTTTGAAACATGGTTAATGTTCCAAGGCTTTCTTCAATTTTTGACTCCTCGAAGATCTGAATGTTTTTTCTGTTGATTTCATTTAAAATTGAATCGTTTTGGATGTAGCATTGATATTCACATTCAAATCCTTGGTCAAATAAGCCAGGTTGAAAGACAAGCAAGGGTAAGCCAGTTGAGCTTTGAAGAATAGTATCAGGGTTGACATAAACTAGACAATAAGCAGTTTTTCCTTCTTTTTTTCCTTGAACCATGTCAAAAACTTCACTTTCTTCAATAGTTCTAATGATAGAGTCGTTGTACATTCTCCAGATATCTTGACTTAGGTCTTTAATCAATGCGAAATAATGCCCGAAGCCTGAAGACCCGTCGTGAATAAGAATAGAATGTAAAGTAAACCGATGATCACGCATTGACTCGTACTTGGAAATGATTTGAGAGTCAATATTTTCTATTTCTTGTTGAATTTCATTGATTTTCTGGTTGATGTGAGATTCAAGAGCTTCAAAATATGCAAGACTCTTTGAGACCTCTTCACTGAATTCAATACCTTCTCGAGTCTGCATGAAAGTTTTCAGAGTCTTTATCGATTCAATCAAGGCATTCCTCGAGTCTGGTTTATAAACATGAAGACTTTCAAGAAGTTCTTTTTTTCTTTGATTAAGTTCAAAACATTCATTTCTTATTTTCAAAGTGACTTCCTTATTCTTCAAAAGCATTCGATCAGCATAAAGGTCTTTAGGAACCTTGATTCCTGTACAGTCCTTATAAGTTTCATCAAAACCTTCAATATAATAAACTCTTTTTATCTGAAAGAAAAGGACCTCAGGCAGTTTTTCCACCCAAATCTCCTGCTGCGCATCAACTTGATAAAGACTTTCCCTTAGCAGCCCGGTGATATCAGAAAAAATAGTATTTTGCCATTCAGCTACAAGATTTTCCTCTTTATTCCCAATCAAAATACTTAAAAACTTCGAACTTAAATTGCTTATTTCACTTCTTTTCCCATCTTTCTCAACCACAACAATTTCATTATTTTTCCCAGAAAACAATTTCCTTAAAGAAATTTCAACATTTCCCATACTTCCTGAATTTTTCAAGCTTTTCTTAAGAGTTTCCACAAAAATCATATGAAACTCGCCAATATCTTCTTGACTTCCAAATTTAAAGCTGGTTCCAGCTGCTTTTTCAAGTGATTCAAAAAGAGGTCGAGGGTTGATAGCTTTTTTCGCACTTCCTAAAAGTTCAGCAAATAGAATTTGTAGATTTTTCAGAAACAAAGAAGAAGGGTCTGAAGATTCAGTCGTGGCCTGGAAGACCATACGAACAAGAGGAGGTACCATAAAGTAAAACTGAAGAAGAGAGTTCATAAAGCAAGTATTTCCACAATTTTCAATTCCAACAGGATTTCCAGGTTCTCTTAAATTCGAGTTTTTATTCATTACCAGATAATAAATGGGAAATTGTTGTGCCGTGAAAAGCAATTCTTCCTTTTCCAAGTTTATATCAAATAAACTTTCCCAAGCAATCGAGTCAAACTCACTAGACCGTATCCGAGAAATCATTATAAAGTACACAATGACATCAGGTTCACGTGATCCATTGTTCAACATAAACATGCCGATTCGTAAGATTTACAATCAAGACATGAACGCTTTGGGGTACTCTTTGTATTTAGGCCATACTGAAGCTTTCGCTATTATTTTAGAACTTGGACGTGCCAAGCTTTCATTAATGAGCAAGTTGTACCTGCCACTCAACAAACGGCCAATTGACATCATCTGTGAACTGGGTCATCGAAAGTTGCTGGAGTTTTATCTTCCTTTTTACCTCAATAAAAGTGACGAAATAGAAAATGGAGAAGAAGAATCGATTTCTCTTAGTTTTACCAGGTCGAAAAATATGAAGTCTTTGGAAAGAAGTAAAAATTTTTATTGTATTGGAAGTTTGACACCTTTGCAACATGCTTGTGATAAAGGAAAACTTGGTATTGTTCAGTTTGTTTTTGAACATTTCGCTGGAAGGACCCCGCCAGCTGAATTTGATGTGCATTATCAGGAAGAGACTACTGGCGAAAATTGTGCTCTTGTCGCTTGTAGGACTGGAATGGTCGAAATGATTCAGTATTTGTATGAAAAGTGCTCTGCTGACTTTCATGTTTTAAATAAAAGAAATGAAAGTTCTTTGCAGGTACTGGCTGTTTGGTCTAAGAAAAGGAAACAGAAAAGGTTTTTACCTTGCTTTCAGTATTTGGTAGAAGTTGTTGGGGTTGACTTGAAATATGAAGCTGAAGAAACTTTGCTGGTGTTGGAAGATCGGGATATTGTTGAGTATTTAGAAGGTAAACTGAGAAATGAAGGAGTTTCGATTAGCAAAGGAAGAGTTGATGACAAATACTCTTTGAGTAAAGGTAGAGTCCCACCGGTACTTGACCCTGCTCTTGAAAATAAACTAAGCAAAATAAAAGGAAATAAGTTCAATTTCCAAGAAATATTCAAAGAGGAACTCGAAGAGTCGAATGAAGTAAACATAAGTTCTATTGAAGTTGATCAGAGCGTTCCTAATCTAAGTCAGATGACTTTCTTAGAAGAAAAACTTTAACAGTTATTTTTCTTATAAGCATATTCGAATATCAATATTATAATTAACTCAAAACACCAACTACGTTAAACAATTCAACAACACCAACCAATTTCTAAATCTGATAATAGAAATTGACTCCTTTTGGAGTATTAAAAATATTCCTTCTCGAAATCCCCAGTCTTTCCCTATAAAAATCAAGAGTTTTCCCAGAGTTCCCTGAAATTTTCTTCCTCTTCTGAAAAAAGTTGACTTGAGGTGTTGACCAAAGTATCTGCAAATCTTGTTTTTCAATAAAAAAATTCGTTAAACAACTAATAAAGCAATTTCTTTGTGGGCATATCACTTTTCCTCCATAGTCACAAGAGACTTGAACGACAAGTCCAGACCCACAACATTCACTTAAAGGAGCCGAGTCCCCTAAAGGTAAAATATTGAAAGTTTTCTCATATTCATTATAATAAAACTTCAATAATATCTTCTCTGATTCAAAATTTATTGCTTCTTTATAAATCTTTTTTAAAACTTTCATCTTTTCCAAGTCGATTATTCTGTTGCCTAGTTTTATGTCTGAACTTAGTAAAAAGTTTGGAAAGTCAGCAGAGGATTTTAGACTTTCTTTCTCTGGAGTAACTTCGAAGGGCTGTGGCTTTGAGTGAAGGTTTAAACGGATTGATTGACTTTTGCATACGTTACATGATGCAAAACTGGAAGAACGTACTTTCTTGGGTTTAGCTGATAATTGAAATAATGGGTCTGGTAATTGTTTGGAATTGGTTCTGATTTCACTGCGAGTGTGCTTTTTCAATGTGATATGTTTATAGATTGGAGATTTTCTTGAGTGTTTTGATGACGTCGGAGCAGAATTAAGATTGTAGTAGCTTTGAAGGATTTCTCTGGTGTTTTTAGATATCATTATTATAATAAAAGGTAATTACCCAAAAATGATGATGAATAGATTGTTAATTTTCTCATCCACTTAAATAACCTTTAACTCCTTCAATACTTTCAAATAAAACTGATAATTATGTTTCATACTTATGTCTTAAAAAAGCAATCCTCTCTTTCCTCTGCCTAACAATCTCCATCTGTGCCTCTTCAATTTCCTTCTTCATTAAAATCTCACGTTCATCTTTATTCCCCTGCCAATTTTCACTTCTATATTTTTTCTCAATCATCTGAATCCTAACAATTTTATCCTCAGCATATTTTTCCATAATTTCTTCAATTTCCTTTTGATACATTTCAAGTTTATTAGCTTTTGTAGCTTTTAAATCCTTTTCTTCCTTTTCAATGATTTTTTGAGGTTTCAAGCTGCTTGCTCTCTTACGTGCCTGAAGCCTTTGTTGCAAGTTGTCGCCTTCTTGACTTCTGATACTCGCTTTTACTATGCTACTCGCGTTGCTCGTCTCGTGAAGATGAGAGTTTATCGCCAAGTCAACTTCTTTCTTTGGGGTCGGCAATTTTGAGTTGAACTGGCCTGATTGAGGACGACGAGGAAGGCTTTGCTTGTCTTCCTCGACTGAAAAAACTTGGCTTGTTGGACGGATTGGAACTATTGGACTTGATTGGAAAGGGTTAAATGATGGAGCTGATGATAGGGTTTGACGAGAGTTTAATTGGGGACTTTTTGGAACTTCTTGAAATGACTTCTTGTCAGGTGTTGGAGTTGATGAGGAGAGAATTTCGAGAACTTCTTGCTTTGATAAGAGATTTTGAAGACGGTCTTTGTAGTGAAGGTACTTCTTGTCATGGATGCTTTCGTAGTACTCAATTGCTGACTACATAACACTTACAGAATAAAGTTGCATCAAAGATGAGACCAAATTAACCGATAAGTTATAACCCAGCTGAGTTTCCAATTCCAAAAGTTTTTCAGCAAAGTTCGTTGGAAGTTTAGGAGCAGTAGTAGTCAGAGGCATAGCTCTAATAGGTTTAGATCTTCCAAATACGTTCATTTATCTAAGTCCTAATCTAATTAACTACTGGAATCTCGAAAGGAGTGCACCAAATGAGTTCACTAGAATTACCTCCTGAGACATTTCCATATATCTGAAGTCTTCCGAAATAAGCTCCAGTGTTCGAGTCCGGCAAAGACGAGAAGCGAATCCAAGGAGCGAACATGACAAGCATCGTGTTCGGATAAGTCAAGTCAATCGGCTGAACAAAATCATTCCAATCAGTGTTATTCGTGCTCCACGAGCCCACAACATGGTCCACAAAAGTCAACTGGTTAAAAACTCCATAAAGCACCGGCTGAGAGAAGCCAGAAGCATCAGGAGGGTAAAACGCAAGCTGAAAGCTCTGCTCAGTGAATTCTTCACCAGAGATACAATTCTGATCTCTTAATTCAAACCCTGTAGCCAATGCGAGGATCACTGAAAGAATCATTATAACCATTTTTTACCAGAATTTTTTCTACTCTTTAGAATTATTTTTGGGATAAATGAGAAAAAGTGTTGATTTTTCTTTGGTTTCAGTTCAACGAAATCCTTTCTCTGACAAGTTTTTCACTCGAAGGTCACTTGTAAGTCCTGAAAAAAATCAAGACTTGAAGAGTGATCGGCTTTCAACTGACCCTAACGACGGAGGTCCTCGATTTTTTAGGTTGTCAAGTCGAAATGAGATTCATGATCCGATTACAGGGTCGGTCAGGAAGTACCAGGTGAACAGGTCGATAAGTCCTCTTGGGAAGAAGAATGCAAGGATGACTGAAAAAATAACGACTGGCACTCCTGAACCGAATGAGTATTATTTTCATCGGCAGACTAAAAGAAACCCTCGATATCATAATTTAAACCCGATTACTGGAGAAACTTCGAAACATCAGATTACAAAAAGCTTTGTTCCTTTTGAATATCAGGGAAGTTGGGATAAATCAGAAATTTTTAAACCTGTTAGGTATGTTAGAGGAAAAGGATATCAAAAGTCAGCGATTTATTGAGATTTTTATTTTTACTTGATGATTTGAGTTGAGTAGTCTTATAATCCAAAATGGCAAACGAGAACTTTGGTATGATGGACGGGGCTTTTTTTGTTCCTAAGTCAGAACTGATTTCATGGGTCAATGGCTTGCTTTGTATAAATATTGCAAAAGTAGAGCAAATGGCTTCAGGAGCAGCATACTGCCAAATTATGGACGTGATGTATCCTGGGTGCATAAACCTATCTAAGGTCAACTGGATGGCAAAATTTGAGCATGAGTTCGTTCCTAACTTTAAACTTCTTCAGCAAGCTTTCGACAAGCAGCAGGTTCATAAGCATATCGAAGTGGAGAAGCTCATCAAAGCCAAGTACCAGGACAATCTCGAGTTTTTCCAATGGTTCAAACGCTTTTTTGACCTCAATTGCAGAGGAGGTGCTGATTACCCTGCGCTTGAAAGGAGAAAAGGAGCGAAAACTCCCTGGGACGGAGCTCCTGGAAAAGCTGGAGAAAGGGCGCCAGCACCATCAAGACCAGCAGACCGCCCATCAGGTGGAAGTAAAATGTCTGCAGCTCCAAAAGCAGCTCCAGCAAAGAAAGTAGTATCAGCAAGTGACGAAAACTCAGAGAAGTTAATAGCCGAATTAAGAATGAACAGTGACACCTTAGAAAAAGAAAGAGATTTTTACTTCAGTAAGCTGAGGTCAATAGAGCTCTTTTGTGACCACTTCGAAGGTCAATCAAACGAAATAGTAGCAGACATCCAAAAGATCCTATTCGCGACAGATGACGAGCAAGTGACAGTGAATGAGGACGGTTCAGTCTTGATCGCTCCAAATAACCAGGAGTAATAATAGTTAAGGATTTTGATGAGAAAATTCTAACAATTATACAAATTATTAAAACCCTCATCTAAACAACCGATTCCACCTCAGCATTGTTCTTTCATACTTCCTCCAAAGGTCAACTCCGACAATAGGCTGCATGTTATCTTCAGGTTCTCCGTAAAGTTGATTATAAATCATTCGTTTTTGGTTTTCTTTTGAAATCATGCAGAGGTAAAGACACCCGACTATCAGAGATATGAAGATTATTATAGAAGTCGAAAGCATTCCGTATCGAACTGTCTTCGCGTTCATTGAACCGATTAAAGAAGGGTAGTTAGAGTAGAAAAGAATCCCAAGGGTCACCCCTAGTTGGCCTAAAAAACATAGGAAGAGAAGAAATAAGTAAAAACAGGTCCCGCCTGTTGATTCGCGAGTTGTATAGGAAAAAGATGCCAGGAAAATGATAAATACTCCTAAGAGAGAATAGGAACCGTTGTACCAGTCTAGTGTTTTTGTTATTGTGTAGACTAATATGCTGCCCAGGAGGTCACCAAGACCGACTAGGACTAAGATGTATACGAATAAACGGAAAAAAAAGTAAATGCAGCCTTTACATGGAGTGTTTTTGTAGAGAATTTCAGTCACTTGGTCGTTTGTTAGAAGGTTATCGATTTCTTCAGTCATTTTTTGGTTTATCTTGTTTGTTGTAAGCATTTGATGAGGGTTTAGAGTGGAAGGATATTTCGTATGAAAAGATTGGATTTGAATGATTTTTTTTAGTTTTGTTTGAGTATTTTCTATTTTGTGAGAAATTTAGATGAATGCTTGGTTTTAAGACTTTTATAAAATATGTCTTTGGGAATGTGAATAAATATTACCAAATAATCTATCATGGATCTTTATTATGTCTATATTTAACTTAGTATCCAAAACCTAATATGGTTTATAATGAATTGTTTGAACTGCCTAAGAAACCCTGAGTTTCTATGCCACTGCAAGAATGTTTTCTTATGTTCTTTACATTTGGGAGAACATAATAATAGTACTTAATACAATAAAATTTTAAATTTAATATTTAGATACAACTAAATTTTTTCAAATCATTTTTAATAAAACTGTAAATTCTTTAACAGCTAAATAATTGTTTTCAATGAATCGATTTATTTATTTAGAAAATTCAAATAAATTTTCAAAATTTTTTATAATATCAACACATGAGGCTATCAGCCAATCATGTGAATGAGTTATTGAAATTACCTTCCCATTCAGAAAAACTATTAGCTCTTCAATTAATAAAAATTCTTTTAGAACTGAAAGAAACAATTACTTCTCAATCAAAAGACCTTATTAATTTCATTGAACAAAAAAGTAAATTGTTACACAATCAGTTAGATAAACAATTAAGTTCTCTATTAAAAGGAAGATTTAGTGAAGCAGAGTTAATCAATCTGACAGTAATGTCAACATCAATAATAAAACCATTAAATCTAAAGAGTAGCAATATTTATGAAATGATCGAAAAGATGTATTCAAAAAATCCTTTTAAAATCATCACAAATAGTTCAAAGAAAGCATATATAAAAACAAATAAGTTTCTAAAAAATCACAATGCTGAGTTCACCTCGCTTGCAATATCAAGTGACGGTAAAACATTGATTAGTGGTTCTAGTGGCTCAACTGTAAGAGTTTGGGATGTTGATAAAAGAGTTCAAACTTTCTGTTTTGTAAAGCATATGTCAGTAGTTAACTGTGTCAATATTTCTAAAACTTCTTCATTTGCAGTCTCTGGATCTGATGATAAAACTGTTATTTTATGGGATTTTAATAAAGGGTGCTTAGTAAAGAAATTTAAGGAACATGCAGGGTCTGTTATTATTGTTGAGTTTAGTTGGGATAACTCTTTTATTGTCTCTGGAAGTTCTCAGAATGAAATTTGTGTCTGGGATTTAAGTTCATATCTATTAATGAATAAGATTGCTACTAGAGGTAGTCTTCTTTGTGGAGTCATGACTTCGAAAAATCGGTTTTACTCAGGAACAGGATCGAATATTGAGTACTGGGATTTAATCAACTCAAATAGGACTTCATTTATCGAAAACGACTCTGGGGATATATGCTCAATATCTCTCTCTAACAAAGGAAACCTTATAGCAACTGGAGACTTCATGCATAAAATAAAGATATGGGACGAAGAAAATCAGTATCAAACTGAATTATTCGAATTCCATGCAAAACTAATAACATCTGTGTGCTTTACAACTAACGATAACCTCCTAATATCAAGTTCAGAAGACCAAAATATAATTATTTGGAATATAAACAATCTTCAACTATTGCATTAGTTTCAAATCCACAACCTGGCAATAACCCAGTCAATTTCAATGAACGATTTGATATTTTCCGCTTCTCACGATAAGAAAATAGGAATCTCTCGAATCTCATCAAAAACAAATGAATCTTATTTAAATCTCGAAACTTTTAACCTCCTTTCAGAAAACAGTGAAGCTAACCTGATTTCTTTCGGGGTCTTAGACAGAGTTTATATTTGGAACTATTTGACAAACGAAAATAAAGAATTGGTTCAATTAGGAGGTTATGTGAAGGCAACTTGCATTTCTTCTTCATTAGATTTACTTATATGTGCTTCTGAAGGATATTCTCATAATTTAATTTTGTGGGACCTGAATTCGATGCAGTCTAAGGCTTGGCTCTATGGCCATTATGCTTCTGTCAGATGTGTTGATCTCGCTGATGATGGATCATCAGCGATTCTGGAGATGAAAACGGTTCTGTTATTGTTTGGGAATTTATTTCATTTCAGAGTAAGTGGTTGTTTCAGAGTCATAGTGGAAAAGTTAACTCTGTTAAATTTAATAAAAGGGGAAATTTAGCTGCTTCTGGAGGAGAGGATCAGAGTTTTGATTTGGAATCTTGAACATGGGAATTGTTGTGCTGCATTGGATGGTCATAGTACTATTATATGGAAAATTTTAGTTACTTAGGATGATAAGTACTTTGTTTCGGTGTGGTTCAATGAAGTTAGGGTCTGGAATCTAGAGAATATGAATCAAGAGTATGAGTTCAGGACTCTTGAAGAGTCGAATGTATGGCTTGAAAGATATAAAGAACTTGAGTCAGAAATTTCTAGATTTTTATTTTATATTAAGTAACGAATAGCTTAAAGTATGAATTAATAGCTGTATTCATCGGTTTTACTCTTATTAATTTATTAACAATAAGCCAATAGTATAGATTAACAATAATGATAATCAACTGCAATCAAATACTTAAATTAAATTCGTTCAAGATTTAACTCAAAACTTTGTTCTTAATTCATTCTCCAAATGAATATTGCATAATTAAGTTTACTCAACCTTTAATATCTAATCTCTTTACTATACTGAATAAAAATAAGTGATCATATATAATCTTTTAGTCAATATTTTCTATTTTTAAATTTTGTTTAGGTATAAGATAAATTATTCCGATTGTTTAACATAATTTTAAACATTATTCATAGGTATTAGTGAAAAATAAAATGAGGTAATCTTGTTTTTAGAATAATCCTACTTTATAAACTATCCCGAACAATTCAAAAGTTAGAGGATTGGTTAAATTATTTAAATTCTTTTTACTCCCTAGATAAATGATTTATTATTAATATCAAACCAGAGATTTCAAGTTAAACTTCATTTCAAACAATTTATAATAAAATTTCCTTCTACATCCAAATATCACAAAATACTCAAAAGTTGAATCCAATCTCTTTTATAACCAAGTAAATCATCACACATGAATACACCAAATCTAACTCCAAATCACTAAAACCCATCATCAAATACTACCCCTCAAAAACTACCCCTCAAAATCCCATCCTTTTTAATAAATGCTATTTTTCTTATTTCAGACATTGTCAATTCAAACCTTATCCCAATCATGTTCCTCATACAGTTGCCCTCCGCCGAATTATAAGTTCAAAGACAGTGCAACATGTATGCAGCAAGTAAATTCCAGCATTTACCTTCAACCATGCGTATCGGGTCAAGTGTGTAACCCTGAGACCTTTGAATGTGAAGACCCTTCCTCTCCATACGAGCAAGGCTACGCAGGTGACTACTGCACATCGAACATGAAATGCGCGAGTCTGTCATGTTCATCAGGTACCTGCAAAGGAAGTTCATTAAACTCTACCTGTTCAGACCACTCAGATTGCGACCCAGGTCTGATGTGCAGTCATTCAGGAGTTTGCATTGCTCAGATACCAGCAGGTCAGACAGGCTGCACTAATGACTTCGAATGTGTCAACAACGCAGGGTGTAATATGACAGGACAAGTCGGCACCTGCATTGAGTACTTCTCACTTCCCATTGATACTTATGTTGGAGACTGCAATGGCGGAGTCTCTAAACTATGCAAAACGGCCCAATGCACAAAACTTCCGAAGTTCAGCCTGCTTGGAAAGTGCAAAGTTGCAACTGTCAGCCTTAGCAGCTTGCCAAGTCCTTGTAAGAGCAACTTGGACTGCAAGGGAACTGACGGTGTCAGTTTTTTCACTGGGACTTGCTCTTGTGGGTATAATTTGAATAAAACTGCTTTTTGTGCACCGTTTGATGGGGATTTACCTGGATTGAATTATTATAACTCTTGGAAAAGTGCACTTAATGCTAGTAAGACTGTTTGTAATACTTTGAAAAGGTTTAAGGAGAGTTGTATTGATCAGGTCGGGTTTGGAAATAGAATCTTGCAGGTCACTTGGGAGTTTTTGTATTATAGCAAAATACAGAATAATGATCAGTGTGTTAAGGAAGTTTTAACTGATGCTTATTATGGAGAGGATCATGCTGGATGGATTGTCTTGACTGGAGTATTGGCTTATTTGATGTGATAGGTAGATAGTTATTTTAATACATTAAGGTTTATTTGAAGATGTCTAGTGAATTGAGGAAAATTGAATAGTTTCACTGGCAAAGGCTGTTGTTTGAGGTATTTGAAGATCACTCAGAATCATTTCAGATAAACATGAACCAATCCACAAAAATACACCCAAACAAAATCATTACCTTCTACTAATTCCAACAGCTTATAAATAAAACTCTCTTATTTCCATCCACTAAAATCACTCCCACTCCATTCATTCAATTCTTTAAAAAATATCACAACTACACTGACTTAAGTGAACATCTTTTCTACTCCTTCTTTCCTTTATCCTATCTTCCAAGCTTCTAAGTTTCACATGAAGGTCCTTCGATTCAAGGTCCATGCTTAAAATGTTACTCTTTGCCTTTTCCAGTTCTTTCTGAGTATTCTGAAAGTCCAAAATAATCTTCGCAATTTCATGAAACGATTTCCCCTTAACCTGCAAATCAGGAGAGTCAGGCAAAGTCATGAATTCCGGCGACTTGCAGATACTTTGACCAGAATCAGTAAGCAACTCTCTTGAAGAAGTTCTGAATTGCATAAGCTGATAAGTCAATTTTCTCTTTAAGTCCTGGTGAGTCTTTGCGATTTTGTCTACTTCTGAGTGATCACCTTCCAGACACTCTTCGTCAAAGGAGGAAGAATTTTCTGATTCACTTTCAGAAGCGGAAATCACGAGAATTTTAGGGATTCGGTTCATTTATAAGAAAAGTTTCAGTTATTAAAGCAGAATTAGATTATGTTTCATGTTTAATTGATTAAAACTTATGGAGTAGTTAAATTATTAGAATTATGATTCACAAAATTAATGCTCCTTCTTTTTCCATCGGCTTGGCACCGAAGCTGCAAATGAAACTTGAGGAAACTCCAGGACCTGGATCATATTCTCTTGAAAAAAAACTGACAAAAGGAATTATTTTTACTAGGTCTTCGAAAGAAGTGAAAAAAAAGTACTCGGGGCCTGGGCCAGGAAGGTATGAGTTGGGATCAAGTATTGGAAAAGGCCCTAGACCGATTATTACTTCGAGGAAGTCTGAACATTCACTTGAAAAATCGCCTGGACCTGCGGATTATTCGCCGAAAAGACTTAATAAAAGTCTTCAATTCACTTTTCCTAGACATTCTGAACCTCCTTACTCTTTATTTACTCCTGGACCTGCATCGTATCAGCCAAAAGTCGTCACTAGTAAATCACCTTCTGCTGTTATTGGAAATTCGATTAGAGGTCTCAGAAATTTTGAAATTTCGCCTGGACCTGGAGCTTATAACTTGAAAAAATCGTCGGTTTCGAAAATTATATCGTTTTCTAGAGCTCCTAGGGTCTTGGATAAATTTGAAATGACTCCTGGACCGGCAGATTATTCTCCAAAATTTCTCTACAAATCACCTAAATCTTACACATCAGGCAAAAATCTCAAATCAATCTCAACTCATTTCAAAAAGAAAACTTCAACCCAGCCAAACTCCCCTCGTTCCTTAACCCTAACAATTCATTCAAGCATGAATTTCCCAAAATCACTAACACAAAAATTGAAGCCGAATTTAAACCCAGAACCCGAAAGATCAAAAACAGATCGATTCCTAGAAAATCCATTTAAAAAATCAAAATCTTCAAATTCCAAAACCTTGCGAACCTTAGAAACCTTATCAAAATTCTCTAGAAAAGGATCAAGCCAGACATCAAGACCTTCAAACCCACTTAAACTCCTAAACCCCAAAAAATCCTTCACCCAAAAAAAATCCAACATAAAAAAACCTTAACAAATTTCAAATCAATTCACATAAAATTAATCTTCCTGGTCCTTAATTTTTTCCATAAAAGCGATGAACTCTTCCAAGTCAATCTGCCCGTCATTATTAGTATCAGCTTGTTTTACCATTTCAACAAAAACATGACTCTGGCCAGAAGACCCTCCAAGAGCTTCAACAAGTTCTTCAACTGAGATGCCTCCACTTCCGTCCTTATCAAATTCCTTGAAAACTTCTTGTAATCTTTCTCGACTGAGTTTTTTTTGCCAGTTAGTAGCAGCGATGAGGAATTCAGAGTAATTAATATGACCATTTCCATCTTCATCTACATTTTCAATGATTTTTTTAAGATTATCAGTGATTTCTGAAGATAAGACTGAAGCGCCATGTGCAAGTTCTTCAACACTGAGAAGGCCATCTCCATTTTTATCAAGAGAAGAAAACAAGTCGCGAAGTTTTGAAAGTTCTTGACTGGACATCATCTGATTCACGATGTAAGAAAGAGTTGCCCTGTGAAGTTTACTTGATGTTGTGAATTTTGCAAGGTTTTTAAATGAACGAGTCGCTAACTTTTTATTAGGTTGGTCTGAATTGATGTACTTTTGAACCCATGGATGGTTGACTACCTGCTGCGCAGTGATTCTCTCTAAAACATTTTTCGTGAGCATGGCCTTCACGAGTCGAGCAGCATCATCTGACACGTTTTTCCATTTCTTCGGGTCATACCTAGGCTCTTTCAACAAGATATTCGAAATGATTTCTCCATTGTTTTTCCCTCCAAAAGGTGGAGAGCCTGAAATCATGATAAAAAGAATAACTCCTAAACTCCATACATCGCACTTCTCGTCATAATTTCCAGAAATAACCTCAGGTGCAATGTAATAAGCGCTTCCAATACGGTCAACAAGTTTCGCATTTTTATTGATATGTTTACAGGTTCCAAAATCTATTAACTTGAGTTTTGAGTCAGTTTCTTCTGATTCAAATAAAACGTTTTCTGGTTTCAAGTCTCGATGAACGATGCGGTTTGAGTGAAGGTAACAAACAGCAGAAGCGATTTGATGAATGTACTTCGCGGCCAGGTTTTCAGAAAAACCTCCCATTTCGACTATTCTTGAATAAAGTTCGCCTCCCCTGCAAAATTCAGTCACGATGCCCAAGTTAGACTCACTTTGAAAGACTTCATAAATCTTGATGATGTGAGGGTTGTCCATTCTTCTCAAGATTCCCACTTCACGTAGCAAGTCATTTAAAGAGTTCTTGTCAGTTGAGTCAATCGAGATCATCTTCACTGCTCGTTGAGTTTTAGAAGCCTTGTGAATCGCTTTGTAAACAACGCCAAAGGCTCCTTCTGAGATTTTTTCTTGAATTTCATAGGAATTTCTGATGTTTTCATGCTTTAGCTTTACAAATGTACTGGGGTCGACTGTATATTCTCGATTTCCTCTGACTGGATCTGGCTTTTCCTCGGTGCTTACACATTTTCCCATTTATTGTATGGCTAAATTTTAACGATTTTGTTGATTGGTTTTGATGAGGGTGTTAATTGGTTCTTGGAAGAGGAAAGATGGGTTTAGGTGTTAATGAAAAGATCTAGTTTAGGATTAGAACAGAGATCTGGTCAGCGAGTTGGTTTAATGTCGAAGCATCTTGTTAGAATGTTTTCGAAGAGCTTGAAGGAATCCTTGATGAAGTCTTCAGCGTAGTCTTTGTCTCCTGCAGTGTAAATGCATCTTCGCAAGCCTCCTTTGAAGAGACCTTCTGATATTTCTTCCCAGTCGATTGGGTATATTGAATTTGATTCGTCTTTTAAGATGTTGAGGTTTATCAAGTTTTCTTTTGATTTTAAAGAGAGAATCCAAAAGATTTTACCTTTTCTATGATAGATTTTTACTATGTTCATATGATGCAGGCGAGATTTTTGGTCGGGCTTTGTATTGAAGAGAAATTCGAATTTTATGAATTTACTTGTGTCGTCGTCTAACTTGCATAATAGGGAGTTTTGTAAAATTTGATTGTAAAAGGTCTGGATTGCCCATTCTTTCTCAATCTGCATTATTATATATTTTTAGATATTTATTAAAATTGTAGCTCTTGATATACTCTTGTTGTTTTTCGAGTTATGGGAAAAGGACTGATTCAGGTTTTATATAAATGGGCTGTGCTGGAAATAAATCAGTAAAAGTTTTGGAATCGGATAAGGTTAGTGGAGATAGGCTTTTCAATCAAAATCAGTATTCCCAAGCTCTGATTCATTATCGAAGAGAGCTTGACCAAACCCAAAAACAAAAAAATCTTCCATCATCTGAACTTCTTTCTAGAATATCATCATGTCTGGACCATATTCCAAACAAGCAAGAAGTCTTAAATTTTTACATAATTCTAGAAAAATTGATCTCAACATCAGAAAACGAAGCTGAGCTTAAATCAGAAATAAAACTTTTGATCTTAAACAAACTCTGCGACCTTTACTTCCAAAGTGAAAAATACGAAGATCTAATAATCCTAATAGAAAAAACATTGAAAATAATCAACTACTCATTAAACCCCATTCGAAAAGACCTTCTCCGACTGGAAAACAGGCTCGCATTAAGCCACAAATTTCTTGGAAATTTCTCAAAAGCTTTAGAAATTTATAATAAAATCATTGAAAAATTCCAAGAACAAGACCTAGAAAATGTTTATGGAAATTTAGGATGTTGTCACCTCACCATGGGAAATTTGAAGACCGCTGAAGAATTCTTTCTCAAAAGTTTCGAATCAAAAAAGAAAAATGATTCGGATTTGACTGGAATTTCTAATAATTTAGCAGTTCTTTATTTCAGTAAAGGCGATTTCGAAAAAGCTCTTTCTTTTGTGGATCAGTCTTTAAAATTTAGTGCTGGAAAGAAAGATGTTGTTAGAGCTAAACTTTTGAGTAATAAAGCTGCTTGTTTAATGAAAATGATGAAATTTGATGAAAGTTTTGAAGTTTTCAAAGAATTGGTTTCGATTTTTTATGGTCTTGATCTGGTTAATGTTGAGCAAAAAGCAAGTTTTTATAATAATTACTTGATATTTTTGAATAAAACTGAAAAAAATGTAGAGTTTTTAAAGGTTTTTGAAGAGTTTCATGGCTGGAGAAGTACTTTATCTAAGGATTCATTTGGTTATAGTATTGTGCTTAATTCAAGCAGTTTAGCTGCTTACTATCGAAAAGATTATGCAAAGGCTCTTGAATTTTTGATGAGTTTTATTGACTTGAGGATGAAATTTAAGTTAAGTGATCATTTTCAGCTGGTCAATGTTTATAATAATGTTGGAGCGCTGCTTATGACTACTGGAAAATCAGAACTTGCTGATCAGTACTTTGAAAAGGCAATGAATATATTAGTTGAATAGATAAATTTTAAGTAGTGGTTGGTTATTGGGAAATTATTTTAATTGGCTAATAATCGAACAGAAAAATCAATGATTGATTATGTAACCCAATTCCTATTTTCTGCGCATCAGGATATTTAATGTTGATGTGATTTTTTCTATTATAATCAATTCAATCAAATTTTAAATCATCACTAATCAAAACTATAAATATAACTTCTCTAATGTTTTTTCTTATTCCTCCTCTTCTTCTTCCCCTGCAAAATCGCTTGAGCAGGGTTTTTAACATCCTCAACAACCTTGACCCACCCGGCATATTCAGCAAGTTGCATAGTAAAGTCCCACTTCTTCACAGATTCAATTTCCTTAACTCCCCTAACCACATCTTTCCATTCAAAAAGCACCATCTCCTTAAAGCAAAACACGATTTTATTAGTATCATCTTTGCACTTACACTTAAAAACCTTACAAAAGACTTCCTTGAACTCATTTTCCATTTTCGCAATTTGAGAGTCACTTCCAATTAAATTAACACAAAAAATTCCATCATTTTTGAGGATCCTATGAATGACTGAAGTGAAAGCAGGACTGGTGAACTGAGAAGGAGGGGTCTGGACGTTGGGGTCTCCGATGCAGATGTCAAGAAAGACGAAATCAAGAAGGTCTCCTGAGTAGTTCTCAACAAAGTGCAAAGCGTCTTCGATAAAAACGTGAAATTTTTGGTTTTCATTCACGCCGAAGAATCTTCGACCGATTTCGACGACTTGTCTGTCTATGTCAACTGCTGTGATTTCGATGTTTTCGAAGTGATTTAGGATAAATGTTGGAAAGACACAGGCTCCTGCTCCTAGAAGAAGAAGTTTTAATGGGTTGTTTAAGGAGGATTGAGGGTTGAATGCTAGTGATAGTAACATTGCTCTTTGGCATTCGAATGTTAGAAAGTTGTAGTTTGCTTGGATTGGATAAGGTAACAATGACCCTTCAAAAAATATGCTCTCAGTTCCTTCAGATCCACTTTCAATGCGTATCTCCGACTGCACCTGATTAACATTAGAAACAAAAATCAGCTGCCTTAAAAAAAAATCCCCTTCCTTAACATCTTCCACAATGACCTGCGGAGATGCATAAACAAGAGCTTTTTCACCAATATCTCCATTAGTCATAAAAGCGACTTTATCAGTATTACAAACAGGTGGCATAAACCTAAGGACAACATTTTTCAGTTCTTCCTGCACACTAAGCAAGTCCTTAAAAACAAACCCATGACCCAAGTAAACAAAAAGACTTCTCGACGTGTTAATCTGCCCCAAGAGGTCCAAAAGTCCTTCATCAGTAGAGAAAGTCCAAGATTTTTCCTGTCCCTGAGGCACAATAAACACAGCAAAAGTCTTTTCCTTGATTTTCGCCTGAAATTTCGAATCAACAGTTTTAAACAAGTACTTCGGATGACTAGCGTCTTGGAATAATCTAAAGCAATTAACTGAAGACTGTTTCAAACTAACAGTCAACTTGTTCATAAAGATGCAGGAACTCGGTACTTCGACCCTGAAAGGAGGGATCTCGATACTGCAAAGTTCCATTCTTATTAATAACCTATTAGTTCACCCTTGGCTTCACGAGCCTGTCGAAACCCGAGGACATCAGCGTAAAACGCGAAATCTTTGCTTAAAATCCAGAAATAATGACAAAAGATCAGCGCTCCGACGATGTCGATGCTGTAATGACATCTCACCAAAACCATCACAATTGCTTCAAAAATACAGCAAAATACTGAATACCACATAAGACCTAAGAAGTGATTTCTGTAATAATAAATCCCTGTAAACATCATCATTCCCACGTGGCCTGAATAAAAAAAGTCAGAACTTCGAACGTATGTGATCAATAATGAGTAAATTCCTGGGTATTCCCATATGAAACCCTCGGGAAAGCCTAAAATTGTTAGAGCTTGCAAAAGGCCACGAATTGAGTAGAAGGAACCTGCGAAGATCACTTCTCTCCAAGAGTCTCCCCAGAGGAGGAAGATTCCTAAAAATATTGAAATGTTCAAATCTAGAAAAAAGGAGGAAAGGATCACGAAACTGTTTTTTATTGATGGACTTGATGAGAAGTAAGAGTTTATTGAAGATGTCAGATTAAATATACGGTCTTCAATGCACTTTGGAGATCTTGAGGTTGATGAGTTTATTGCTTGTGATGAGAATATCAGAAGGAGAAGGAGAATCAGTAGAAAACATTTCAGGTAGAAAAATTTTCTTGATTTTTTGGTCGAGAAGTTGTGGAAAAGGTAGATTTCTAGAAAGGTTTTTGGCTTTTCAACTGGTGGAAGAAGGGCCTCGTCCATTTTGAGTTATTTGATTTATTGAAAGGATTAATAATGATAAAGGTTTAGGAAGGGTAATTGAGTTAGATAAGATTACTTGTAGATATTGATTATTTAGGATTTTTTCTAAGAAAATGTGTGAGAAAGAAACTTTTTATTGAATTTTAATGACAAAAATTAAAATAAGATGAAATACAAGTTCAGATTTAAATATAAACCAATCTAAACCAGTTAACTTAAAATAATTCAAAGAAAGTCTCGAAATATTAACTTAGACTAAACAAGATTTATCTGAAAAGTCTTTATTTAACCAGCGTCTTTCCAAGCCAAGAACCACAAGAACTTAACTAAAAGCAAAGTTTAATTATTTCTTGATTCTCTATGATTTCATTTTTATAGGAGAAAGCGATCTGAATTTCGCAATCTTTTTAGGAAAAACTTTATTTTTGAAAAACGAGGGCTGCCGTTGATCAATCAAATTCTCTAAATTATTCTTAACGCTAGGCAGTTGTAGTTTAATTTTGCGTTTTTTGACAACAAACGAGTAGTCTTCTTGCAAGTAACTCTGCTTAAGGCTTGGGAAGTACTTCCAAGGCGACTGGTATTGTTCAAGAGGCTGGAGTCGTATAACTAGTGGAGAAAGATCTCGGATATGAGCGCTTTTATGCTTGTACTTGAATTCCATTAGTATTGAGAATGGATTTCCTATATTATCATCCTAATCTGTGGCTTAGTAATTATGAAACTTCTCCTTTTTCTTGCTCTTTTTGGTTTTCTCGTTTCTTGCTGCTATTTCACTTCGGACGTTCTCGAAGATCTCCTTTTTGTTTGACTTACCCTTTTTGCCCTTGCCTTGAGTTTTACTTTCTTCCTTATTCTCCTCACCCTTAGACAAAGCCTCACTATCAGCAGGAGTATTTCCAGTTCCCAACTCTTCAAGTAATTTATTCAATTCTTCCATTTCCTTCTCCTTTTTTTCCTTTTTCGAGGCAGTGGTTCCATCAGCCCTCAAGCTTTTATTATTAGCTTTGGGTGCTTCCTTGACGATTTTGGTGACGAGGTTGGGATCAACTTTTTCTTCAGGTTCTTCTTTTTTAACTTTTTTTTTCTTTGTTTTGACTGGCTTGGCGTTGTTGGTTTCGACAGTCTTAAGTGAAGTGATAATATTTTCACCTATGGCTTCATCGGGCTGGTCGTCAATTTCGTCGTCTGAATCGCTGTCCGCCCATTTGCGTCGAGGTTCCATATTGATTATTAGAGGTTAATTATAGTTCTAAGAAGATTTCAAATGTTATAAGTACAAATTTTCCATAGCTTATATCTGAAAAGTTTTTACCTTTTCATTAACTAGAAGAATGCAGGTTTAATAATCCAACTTTTCAATCCATGGAAAATAAAATCGCAGGATTTTATATCGTTAAAGACCTGATATCCAAAGGGTCAAACAGCAGTATCTTCCTAGTAACTCACTGCAAAACTGGGAAAAATTTCGCAGCGAAAATCGAAAACGACTCTTCAAGTAAACTTCAATACGAGTCACGACTTTATAAACTATTTCAGAACACAGAAGGTTTTATCCAGACCTACTCTTTTTTCAACGACCTGAATAAAAACATCTTGATTTTCGACCTTCTGGGGCTTTCAGTGCAACATTATTTCGAATCGAACAAGAAGCGTCTTTCTATTGATTCAGTTTTAAGGATTGCTGATCAGGTCGTCACTCGACTGGAAGTCATTCATTCCAAGAACTTTGTACATCGAGATTTGAGACCTGAACACTTGATGACGGGGATTTCGTCAAAGTCAGAAAAAATCTTTTTGGTTGATTTGACTTCGATGAAATTGTTCAGGGATTCGAAAAGCGGGCTTCATTTAAAGATGAAAAAAACGAAAAAGTCTTTTCAGACGATTTTTTCTTCGGCTTGGGTTAGTCTTGGGTATGAATGTTCGAGAAGAGATGATTTGGAAAGTCTTTGGTTTGTTTTGGCTTTTTTGGGTCAAGGGGCTTTGCCGTGGGAAAGGAAAAAGGACTTGGGAATGGTCAAAAGTTGTGAATTTGAGGAAAAAATTAACTTTTTACAGTCTGGGTGGTTTGATAACTTTCCTCAGGAAATTAGAAACTTATTTTCTTATACTAGAAACATGAAGTTTGACTCTAAACCTGATTATTGTTATTTGAGGTCGAAAATTAGAGGATGTTTGAATGCTTTAGGAGCTGATCCTTTGAGGAAAATATCTGAAGTGCTATTAGAGGGTATGGAAAATGATGAGGATTATGAAAAAATTGATATTAGTTTGAATGTTAGCCATAGAAATGAAAGTTTTGAGATTCTGGAATATTCGAAAAGGAGTTTTAGCGAAAAACAGCAGGGGTCTCTAAGGAAAAGCGATGTTGGATTGGGAGAAGAAAATGGTGAGTTTCAGATGGAAGGGAATCATGCAAATATTATAATTTCTAGGTGTCCCTCATCCTCAAGCGAAAGTTTAAACCTATCACTATTATCATCCCATCGCTTATCAAACACATCCTCATTCCCCTCGTTATTCCATTACCCAATTGAAAAGTCTACTGAATTATAATATCTAATTTCTTACTGTGCCGGGTGGAACTTAAGAGCTTCTTCATAGACCATATTCTGCAATATTTCCTTGGTGGGTTCAAAATTATCAAAACTCCAGTCAAAAGGCTGACTAGCGAGAGGCTCTTCTTCAGGGTTATGAAGTCCATTGAAATACGGGTGTTCGAGGCACTGTTTGACAGTCCACCTCTTCGTCGGGTTGAAGACAAGCATTTTATCCAGCAAGTCCAAAGCGACAGAGTTAGCCTTTGGATAAACTACATTCCACCGAGTTTTTTCCTTCTTCGGCAATTTGCTGATAAATCGTTTAGCAGCCGGGTTTTCAATGAACTGCATGTCTTCAGCTGAAGGAGTTCCCAGGACTGAAATAATTTTCTGCACCAAGTCAAGATAGTCTTCTCCGGGGAAGAGCGGATTTCTTCCAAGTAGTTCAGAGAAGACACACCCAACACTCCAAACATCAATTTGTTCGGTATATTGAGAACTGTTCAATACAACTTCAGGCGCGCGGTACCATCTGGTGACGACATATTCAGTGAGATTTTCAGTGTTCACATCATATCCACGGGCAAGTCCTAAGTCACAGATTTTCAAGTCGCACTGTTTGTTGAGGAGTAAGTTGGAAGGCTTGATATCGCGATGAATCACATTCGCGGAGTGCATGTATAGCACGCCTCGGAGGATCTGGTACATGAAGTACTGAATGTGCTCGTTACTTAGAACTTGCTTCGAGTAGATCACTCGGTGCAGGTCCGTCTCCATCAGGTCAGTCACGATGTAGATGTCATTGTACCCAGTCCGACGGGGCGGAAGCATCACGTCAAGCAAACTGATCGTGTTCTCGTGGTCGAAAAAACCAAGAAGCTTTATTTCGCGCACAATTCGCTTCGCGTCGATCAGGTCTTCGAAAGCGTTCGGGATCTTCTTGATTGCAATCTTTTGCCCGGTTTGGTGGTCTTTTGCAGCCACTACTACTCCGTAAGCACCGTGGCCGATCTTTTTGATGAACTCGTAGCGGCTGTCCACTGTGAATGTCGTACCTCCTGCTGAGAAACGGGTTTTCCCTTCTGGCACTGGTTCTTCCATTTATTTGGGGTTTTGAATTTTCGATTGAATTGAAGGGTGTGGAAAGAATTGGATTTGGAGAAGGTGGGTGTTTGTGAAAGAGGTTTGAGGGTGGAATGATGGAGGATGAGAATTTGGAGGAGAAAATTGCAAGGATTGGGAAATTTTAGTTTTAAGAGAAGGATTTTTTTAAGGATTGAATAAATTGGAATTAAATGAATAGTGGATTGTTTAAGTTGATGGAATGGTTCGTTGTTTAAAAATGATTATTCATTGAAATTAAATCAATTTTTAAGATGAGGAAATTTGTATAAATGGAGGTGTTAATCACTAAAGAAAACATCTGTTTTTGTGGTACTAAGTTTAAAACTAAAAAATACTTATCCGAGCACCAAAAATATGTTCACAGCTACTTGAAAAAGTTTTACTGTGCACCCTGCCAAAAGTCATATAAATACAAGCGAGGTCTCGCACGTCACCTGAAAACATCTCATAATGTAAATTAATCATATAGAAACTTAAAAAGTCTTGATTTGAAAGATTTCATCATCTCATCAATTTGACTTTCAAAACCTTTTTCCTCATCCATGATTTTCCTGAGTCTTTTATTTTCATCAATAGCTTTTTTCAGTTCGCTTTCAAGTCCATCGTGATTTTTCAAGTTATTTTCACGAGAAATTTCAACATCTTGAGTCATTTCACTGACCCCTTCTCGAATCATGAACTCTTTCGTAGATTTCTTAGTCTTAAGGCCATCCTTACTAGGTCTGACTGAGATTTTACTTGTAAACCCTTTGATACTAGCACTTTGTTTCTTTTTATTTTTACTGTTCGAAGTTGAAAGGTTAGGACTATTAAGAGAAGGAATCTGCAAGTTGACATTATGAATAACTTTCGAATCCTGCAGAGACTTTAACAGTTTTTTCTCGTTAAAACTCAGAAGAGGGTCACTTCTGCAAGTGTTCATCAATCCTTTCTTCCCGAAGTGCAGAACTTCAGGACCTGCGCGACTATTTGGACTGAGTTTGCTTTTGATTCTAATGCTAGTGGTCATTAAATTAATATTAAAGTCTTTAACTAACTTACACTTGACCGAAACTGAACTTTTTTGAATGCTTTTTCTTTTCATTGTAATCATTCAACACTCCTGAGACTGAATCTTGGCAGACGTAACATTTTGTCTTACTTTGAAGGTACTGCTCGGCGCAGCCTGCGCAAAGCTCTCCATGACCGCACTCGATGAATCGGTTAACTCCATCGTTTATTGTGCAGAACTTGCAGAGTGGCTTTATTGAGCTGAAGTCATAAGCGAGGTTTGAACTCTGAGAACGGACATGAGAATTTTTGGGATTCGGAAAATCCATCACTTGACTTAATGTTCGACGACTTAGACTACGTCTTTTTAACTTGTCGCTGCGACTTTGAATATTGGGTTTTGTCAACTTGATTAATACTGCAGGTGCTTGTTTTATGACTTTTGTCAATTTATTTTTCAGTGATCGGTCTATGTAAAGCTTTTGAGAGCCTGGGATTGGTAGAGGCTGGTCATGATTATTAAAAGGATTCGCTGAAAAGTTATCAGCTAAAAAGAACTCCCAAGAGGCTAAAGTAAGTTGTTTCCTTAGTCGAACTGTTAAAAGGATAAAGCCAAGCAAGTACACAAAAGGGATGATTAAGACTTTGGTCTTAATCATGTTAAAGTTGAAGTAAAATACTAAAGTAGTGAGAGAGGATCCTAAACTCACATAAATCAACCAACAGTGAATATAAAAAAGATTCAAATCTCGATATCGACTTAACAAGTTCTGACTGAAAACACAGAGTAAAGGAATAGTGATCAAAAATCCCAGACATGTCCAAGCAAGGCCTGGCCAGAACACAACTGACCAGCTGATTATTAAAAACTTGTCTAGTCTGACGCTCAGGTTGATTAAAATAACAAGTTTGCCCCAGCGTTGGATGTTGTGGATCTAGATAAAAATTACAATTCCTGCAAATGTTACACAGTTGTTTGGAGAGTTTACTTTAATGAACAGTCTGTGAATCTGCATAAAAGCTAGAGGGATTGTTGAGTAGGAGAATAGTGATAAACTGTGAAGATGCAGGAGAATTAAAGAGTAGCTGATTATATATGCGATGCAGTCTAAAAGTCTCATAAAGTGAATACTTCTAAGAACTTGGTCTATGATTTCGTATTCGGATTTTAGAAGTAAGAGATTTGAAAAAGCGAATTTCAACTCCAGTAGAAGCAACGGGAGCAGGATTGAATCGATTGAAATCAAGTTTAAGAGGAAAAGGTACCCGAATATTAAAGAGACTAGCCAGGAAGAGACATTCCAAATGTACTTCATGAAAATTTCTTCGATTGAGTCAAGATCGTAGGCTTGCTCGTCATCGTCCACATATTCTGTCTCCATTCGGTTAATAGAGTATCCTATGTTTGAGTTCCTGTTCTCTTGTCGCTCAATTTCATTTTCTTCGTCCGCTTCTTGAATTGATTCGATGTCCATTTGCATTTAACTAGGTAACAATAATTATAAGAAAACAATTAAACTGATATCATATTAAACTTTATCTATTCAATTATTTAATTATTTTAGGATTTTTTTGATAATCAGGATGTTATTTATAAGAATTAGTATAATCAGGGTGTTATTTCTAAGAAATTTTATAAGGGTGTTATTTATAAGAATTAGTATAATCAGGGTGTTATTTCTAAACAGTATATTGGGGTGTTATTTTCAAGATTAGAATAAGGGTGATATATTTAGGGATTAGAATCAAACTTTTTTTAGGTTTAAGATTTGGGTTTATTTTTACTTGAAATATACATAATAATTAATGCTCAACACTCAAAAGAATGGATTTTTTTCTTACACTTTTACACCAAATCTTAAAAAAGCTCCAGCTTTCAACTCAACTTTCAGAAAACATTCTAAACCGAAAATTTTTGTTTGTTCAACAGCAGAAGAAAAAATATACGAAAAGCTAGCTGCTTCTTTCAAACTTCGGCCTTCTTTGAATATTTCTAACTTCTCAGTCAAGTCTTCGACTCGACCTTTGAAAACTAATTCAAAAGTTAAGAAACTACTGAACCAGGACTGTTCAAGAACTTGTTATACACCAGTTTTGCAGAAAAAGTATAAAAACAAGGGCCTCACGAATACTTCTAGGCTTAGACCTATCCTGATGAGACATGAAGCAACTCTTCAATCTTTGGAGATCGAAGGAAGACCTTGTTCAAGATCAAGCCGGTTTTCTGGAATTGATAATTTTACTTATGTACAAGTTGAAGTACCAAAGCTTCCTGAGTCTAATATTTAAGATGTGATAATTAAAATATCATTAAGAGTAATCTAGTAAAGAGAGATAATAACTTGCTATGTTCATAAGTCTATTAAAAACAAAAGATATAATCCATCCTATTAAAATCCTTAAATCAAATACTAAAAACACTAAATTCTCATCACCTATACTAAAATAATTAATCCTTCAAATCTCATCAATCCTCAACCACTGAAACCTAACCCTTCACTTCAATTCTAAAAATACTTAAAAAACTTGTTTTTTGTATAAATTTAACCTTGTAGGTTCATACCTCTTAACCTTCGAAATAGCAGCACTAGTCCCTAAAAGCATCTGCGAAACTGAAACGGCAGCCCTAACCGCCTGCCTAACGACTCCAGTGCTATCAATAATTCCTCGATCGACCAAATTACAAATTTCCTCCATTCCAACATCAATTCCCATTTCCTCATCCAAATTTTCCCAGAGTTGATCAATAGCAGTGAGTCCAACATTAGAATTAAGTGCAATCATAGTAGCCGGTTCTTTCAAAGCTTCCTGCAAGATGCGAATTCCGACATCTTCTTCAGTTCCAAGTCGGAAGCCTTTCAAAGCCCTAGCCGCGAACAATAAAGAACTTCCCCCTCCAGGTAAGAATCCTTCTTTACAAGCAGATTTGATAGAATTTAAACTATCAACAATCCGATCACGACGTTCAGCCATGGCGACTTTTCCCCCTTTGACTCCAATTTCAAAAAAAGCGAGTTTTCCAGAGAGTCTTTGAAGTCTTTCTTTGATGACACTTTGAGCTAAAGGGTCAGTTTCGTTGATGATTTCAGTTAAAAGTTGATCTTTTCTGAGTTTTGTGTCGCCTTTTCCGTTAAAAACTGTGGTTCTCATGGAGTCAATATTTAACCTTGCACAGGACCCAAGGTCTTTAATGGTCGCATCTCGAATCAGGTGCTCATTGAGCAAAGTCGCTCCAGTGAAATGTGCAAAATCTTCTAAAAAGGGAAAATTTGGTTCATTTGGAAAGTTGATAGCGACACAAGAGAGTTCAGCACGTTCTTTATTATGTAAAAGGGTTTGCAAGACTTCATTATCAACATCAGCAGCAGCGACGACGAGACTTCTTCCCATGGTCTTTGCGAGTTCAAGTAAATGAATGCAGTCCTGAAGTTCATGAAGTTTTTGATTTGAGCATAAAATCAGCGGATTCTCGAATTTCAGTCTGTTTAGGCCTTACTCGAACTGACTGATGCCGAACATCTGACTTGCGTAGCCTCTCGGAAGGATTAGCCCGTTGGACACTGTGATGCGGTCTTCAAACGCGTTGCCTTCTTCAACTAAAAACGCTCCATCACGTCCTGCATTTAAAACGCCTCCCATCAGCATTTCTGCCAGTTGAACGTCATTATTACAGGCGATTTTACAGATGGCTAACAATTCGGACTCACTGGTTACTGGGTTCGACTTGGACACCAGGTACTTGTCAACGAAATCACCTGCCTTCACAAGACCTTCCTTCACTAAAATCGGGTGATGACCTTTGTTTAGGTACTTTAAACCTTGGCCTAAAATACTGCAGGCGATTATTGTTGAGGTTGTTGTACCGTCACCTGCGTGGTTATTTGACTCGTGTGCTGGAAATTTTATTACTTTACTGCCCAGATCTGCCCAACCGTTGCGGAATTCGATGTGTTTGGCAACTGTTACACCGTCTTTTGTTATCTTTGGAGGACCTAACTCGTAGTCGAGTGCCACGTTTCGACCCTATTTGGAAAAAACCTTTGGACCGAGGGTTGAAGATACTGCTTTACTTAAGGAATTGATTCCTTGGAATAAGGATTCTCGGCAGTCTTGGTGGAATTTTATGGAGACTGTCTTGTAGGTTATAAGACGTCTCATTGTTTATTTTGGAAGGTTAAGATGAATGGAAGAGATTTTTATTGGAGCGAGGATGATTGAGATATTGGAAAAGTGGTTAGGAGTTGATTAGAGGTTTTAAAGGGTTTGAGGATTTTAATTAGGTTGATGAATTTTGATGTTGTTTTGTGAAGGGTTTTATTATTTGGGTTGTATAAGATTTTTAGGATATTTTCATGAATTTATTTGATACTTTCATTTGACTTGTAGGTTTGATTTTAGCTTTTATATTGGTATTTATTTTATCGCATAAATGAGGTTTCGGGACTAGAATCGCTGAAGGGGCTTAGTGAGATTAATTTTCATCCAAATTAAATTATGCTAGCCAATATCCTATCTTGAATAATAAGCCAAAACAATAAACTACATAAATTTAAATTTCCCATAAAAAATTCTCCACCTTCAATGAACAAAACCCTTCAATCTTAAAAAATCTCTACTTCAAAATATCTACCTTAATCTATAAAACTGCCAGTCAGCCTTTCCCCCTTTGACATTATACGACAATTTAATATCAAGTTCACGATGATGCACAGGGTTATACCTGACAGCGATGCTCCCTTCAATGATCTGTCCTCCTTCAACAGGCACCACCGGATCCAAATAAAAGATAGTCTGTTTCCAATGAGTGCTTTTAAACTTAGGAGAAGTACTTAAAGTAACCGGCTTATGACAATGAGTGAACCCAACTTCAAACCATCCAACAAAAGCATTAAAATTCTCTTTCCTCGTAACCTGCAACCGAAAGTGACTAACAAAGCTAAGTTGTTCCACCGTGATTTTTTCAAGATCCGCTTCAAAAACAGGAGCAAGACTAGAAATAATATTTCCCTGTTCAACAACATCAACAATAGGTTCAATAAGCACACATTGTCTCATAGGTTTCATAGCAATTCCATAAACATCATTCCAAAACTCAATTTTGCTATTCTTAAACTTTCCATCTTCAATCGCAGCAAGCCAGATGCGAGCCTTGTCAGGAAAAAGCATTCCTCCAGGGGCAAGCCACTTGTCCCTTGCGAACAAGACCGAGTCAAGCATGCCTTCATAAAGCAAGAAGTACCCCATCCACTCAGAAATAATGATATCGACTTGTCTGACAGGAAGTTCGATTTCTTCAACTTTTCCTTTAATTAAAGTGATTTTTGATTCAAAGCCGTTTCTTCTTACTGTCTCTCGCGCGTAGTTCACAATGTCAGCGCAGTCAATTCCGTAAACGTGCGCCGCTCCTGCCTTCGCTGCGAAGAAGGACAGGATTCCAGTGCCGCAGCCGATGTCCAGGACGATTTTGTCTTTGAATAAGTAAGAGTTTCTCATTATTGCGTTCTTGTAGGACACTGTTCGTGTTGTGTCTTTTATCATGTCTTCGTGGATGCTGAAATGAGCGTATGAGTCGAAGTAGTAGTCTTTACCGAATGTCGAGTCTTTGTCTTCGATTGAGGAGATGTTGTTCCAAAGCTCGTCGAGCTCGAATCCTGACTCTTCTGACCTTTGGAATTCCATTTTTTGATCAAGGCATCGTGATGAGATAACCTGGGTAATTTTAGGATGAATAAATTTTAGTTGAAAATTGTTGAATCGAGGGAGAAATAGGATTTTAAGGGTTTTTAGATGATTTTTAGAATTTTTTGGAAAAGGAGGAAGGTGAATGAGGATGGTTTTCTTTTGGGTTATTGAGAAATTATTTAATTTGACGTAAACACAATGTAAAAGTTTTCATAGCCATTAAAAGTAATAAATTATGGGAGGTGAAAGCAGCAAGATCCAAGAAGAATCTATTAGAGCGCAATACTTATTCGTAAAATCTTTGATTAAAAAACGGAACATGCTGGAATATCAGATAAACAACTTAAAAATCAGGCATTATTACTCACGGCTTAATACAGACTACAAGGTTCTGAAAGACTTGCAGCCCTTTCGAAAGACTTTAAAATCCAGCATGGCAAAAACGAAAAAATCAATGAAAAGCGTCAAAAACCGAGAAAAAAAAATCCATTCTTTTCTCCCTTCTGAAGAAATCACTAATCTCAACCCAAACCTGTCAAAAACCGAAAAAGTTTTAAGAGTCCTTTCTAAGGACATCACAGAAAGACTCTTAAAAACTGAACAACTCGCTTCTAAACTGCAAGAACTCAAAAAAACCCTGCAGAAAAAAAGAAAATTCTTTGAAAGTAATAAAAAAAAAATCCATAAACTTGGAATAGTCACTGATTTGGTTCATGGAAGAAGAAAAACCACTGAAATTTTTCAAGATTTTAAAGAAAAAAGTGAAGGATTCGAAAAGGAAATTATTAGAATTGACAGTATTTCAACTTCTGGGTCTTCTCATCATTTAAAAAATGTTTCTGCTATACCGATGGAGTTTTGTCATTCGGATGATGATTCAAGCGAAAGGTTGAATTATTCTTTCCTTGTTTCGCCCAGTTGTAGGTCGAAAAAGTTGAAAAGATTTAAAAGTTTTGCTTTTTTTCCTGAGAGGACTCTTTCTTTGAGGTCTAAACTCATTTTGAAGGAGGATTTGGAAAATACGGTTTTTTCTTTGAAGAATAAAATGTTTAAAAGATTTTCTAGAGCTGCTAGTCAGTCTTTTCAATTGGAAAATCTGGTTTTCGCACTTGAAAATGACCCTCAGTTGTACTTAAAGCAGCTTGAACAGGAAATATTGGCCAGGGAGCAGGAATTGGATGTTGAGGTCTGCAAGAGGGAGTACTTGGGATCTGTTATTAGTGCTGGCAAAGGTGAGCAGGACTGTGATGAAAATCAAGTGAATTTAGTAGTTGAATGCATTTAGTGGAATAAGTTTTAAAATTAAGTTTGAATATGATGAATTAAGGAGGGCAATTTTAATTATCTTCCAAATCAACACAAAAACTTGAATACGATTTCCTAGTCTAATCTATTATTTAACTTAATCTTGCCATCCATCACTCCAAATACTCCTATTTAGTCCTAAATATCGCACATTTTTCATCATCTAAGCTCAAAGGTCTGATTCTAACATTTCGATTAAAATTATTTCGATGATAAGAGTTTTTCCCATCAATATCTTTCCTAGGACTCTCAGGAAATTTCACAAGGTTTTCAAAGTTAAAAGCATTTTTCTTGGTCTTCCTTTCAGACCTAATCCCTGAGTTTTTTTTCGGAGTCCTGACTTGTGGAAGATGATCAGAAAGTACTCGATGATGAACAATTTTTTGATTTTTTTTCTTGAAACTTTCAAAAGGGGTGCAATTTTCAATGAGCTTCTTCGTAAAGGGTCTCAAAGCAAAGGTGTCTCCTTTGAAGGGTTTTTCTGTTATTTTTATTATATTTTCTTTTACTTGAGTTCCATTTTGGATTACTTTCTTCAAGATAAGATGATAAATTGTTGTATTTCTATCATGGATGTTTTTTTCAACGTTGGAGTATGTCAAAGCTAAGTCGAGGTTGTAATTTTTCAGGTCTTTTTCTATTTCTTTTACTATTGGAATACTGTCAAAGCCAAGAATTATTCCTGTTGGGCAGTCTTGGATGTAAAGTGAGTAAAACTCTGAAATTTTCACGTCTTTTAAAGAGCATCGCTTTTTTGGATCGGTTTGAAGCATTGAGTTTAGGAGTCTTTGGCTGGACTCTGATAGGAATTTAGGCATTTCGAAAAGACCTGAAACGATTTTATTGTAAAGTTTTGTTGTGTTTTCATCCTCGAATGGAAGACTGCCGGATAACATATAAAATAAAACCACTCCCATGCTCCATATATCAGACTTTAACGGATCGTAAAGTTTATTTAAAATCATTTCAGGAGCGGCATAACAAGGGCTTCCACAAGAAGTCTTGAGTTTTTCTCCTTTTTCATACAAGTTACTGAGTCCAAAGTCAACGATTTTAACGTTATTATTTAAGTCAAGCAGCATATTTTCCGGCTTCAAATCCCTGTGAACTATTTTTAGTTGATGTAAATAGCTGACAGCAGAGCAAATCTGTTGAAAAAGCCGACAAGCTTCTTTTTCATCAAGTTTTTTCTGACTTTCAATGTATTCCAGCATCTCTCCACCGGGGACATACTCCATGATTAGAAAAATCTTTTCAGATTCCTGGATAATTTCGTATAACTGTACCAGATTTGGATGCCTGATTAGTTTTAATATGTAAATTTCACGAGTCACTCGGTCAATATCAGATGATTCAGTGAAAAGCTTCTTTTTTAACACTTTTATTGCAACTTTTTCTTTAGTCAACTTGTGAATTGCCAGTTTTACTTTTCCAAAAGTGCCTTCTCCTAATGTTTTTTCGATTTGGTAGCTTGAAATGACTGACATTTAAAGATATTTATTGAAGAGAGGATTTTAGCTGTTTTTATTGAGGTTGGAAGTTGAAGAGCGAGATAGAAATAATTTGGGATTAATTTTTAAAAAGTGGGCTTTAAGAAATTTGAAGTTTTTTCAATGTTTTTAAATAATTAGAAAAATTTGAGCGACCATCATCAAAATGTAATACTTTTGATCGCTGATTTGGACTTAAAGTAAAATAATTAGAAATGAATGATTGTTTAATTTTTAATTGTTATCAGATTCAAAGTCTTTAAGATTGATTTCAAAAATTCAGGTAAAAGTTTCTGTGAGTTGATTTCGATATTTTCTTAGAAATTTTTATTATAAGATGATCAAGAGACTAACTTGACCACTTGCTAGAAAAACCCTTAAATATTCCACCTGGAGGTAAATTTTAACTATCTAGAGTAATGGGATTATTCTTGAGGTCTTTCTTGCAGGATCCACATACTCATATCCTCGTTTTGGACTTTCAAAGGTGTACCTAGTGCCTCCAAAGTAGAGAAGAAGGGCTAAAGTGCCAGTCTGAACAAAAGCAACGACACAGTTTGATCTCCAGTTTCTGTTTACAGGGTTGAACTTCCTGTAAAACATGAATCTTGGCATCATAAGTTTGACGATTCCCATTTAACTAATATAATTAACTTCATTAAAAACTCATTATAGATTATTCAGCATCATGTTTAGTTCTTTTTCAATCAACTTGAAATCAGGACGATGCTCAGGAATTTTATTCCAGCAACTTTTTATTAACTCTTCCATTCCATTAATTCCAAGTTTCTCGATACGAGGTCGTAATTCTTCTTTGACAATCGTTTCTCTCAATTTATTTAAAGAATACCCAGGAAATGGCTCAGCAGAATAAATCACCTCCCAGATAATCATTCCAAAACTAAAGACATCATCAGAGGTCTGAGCTTTAGTGACCACATTAGAAGGGTCTTTTAAGATTTCAGGAGAACTCCATGCGGATTTATTTGAGTAAGAGTTAATCAAGCCGCAGTACTTTTTAAAGTGCTCAAGTCCTAAATCTGCAATATAAGGCTCGAAGTCAAATTTCAGGAGAATGTTGTGTGATGAAAGATGTCCATGACATTTGTTTGAAGAATGCAGAAATTTCATGGCTGATGAAATTTTTAACAGGATTAAAAGCTTTTTGGATACTGGAAGAGAGTAAGATTCTTTATGTATGACTTTAAATAAAGAACCAATAGGAAAATACTCCATTATCAGCTCGATTTCTGTATTGTAGATGTTGCAATCAGAGTAAAGAGCGATTTGAGGAACACTAAGTTTTTTCAACTCATCAATATCATTTTTCAAGTTCTCCAAAACATACTTATTAATCCTCGAAAGTGAAATTTTTCTAACCACCTTTTCCTGTTCATGTCCTAAAAAGTAAACAGCTCCAAGTTTTCCCTTTCCATCCGAAATAACCAAATTTTTTCCATCAACAACTTCAAAAACATCATTAGAACTTTCAAGTTCAACCTGCATAGAAATTCCATCTTTAACCAGAAAAGTATGTCCAGGTTCATCCACAAAGTTATCAACAAAAATCCTAAAAAACGAGTAATCAAGTACAAAATAATAACAAACCAATTCAGTAACAAGTAAATCAACAATAATCAAGACAATAGTTTTGGTATCAGCGACAACATCTCCAAAACTTGACAATTTTCCGCCAGTGAGCGATCCAGTCATAATCAAATAAATAACTCCATGAGTAATCCTTCCCAAAGTCCATACACAAGTAATAAAAATCACTGTTTTCATATACTTCCCTGCCTGCACAGTCTTAAAAGGCAATCCAGAGTACTTAACCTGAACCGTAACAAGTCCCGCAGCAACTGCAAGACTTGCTAAAAAGCTGATGATTCCTTGCTGAATACTGATAAAATTGTTAGAAACAACACCAAGAAACATCAAAGAGTACAAAAGGACTTCAACACCAAGCCAAATAACTAATAAAATCAACGTTATCATCCCAGCACGTCTCAAGTTAGTCCCTCCACAAGCCGAACAGTCAGAGTCAATCCGGGTGTACCTGGTGCAATTAAGCATTACCCAGAAGATGACAATATAAGAAGCAACAATCAAGCAATCAGGCAGTGAAAAAGTCGTAAAAGTCACATTTTCCGAACCCTGCACCGTGTTAGACAGAATGCAAATCACCCAAAAAGACGCAGATCGAATAGCAAGTTGAATGATTTGAAAGACGTAGATAAGCCTTGAGTACTTCCAGTGATAGATAAACTTGGACGACTGGAACATGCGAAAGACTGTATAAAGAAAGAAGCAGGTGAATGATAGTGCCAGAATGAAGAAAACTAGGAAAAGTTCTGAGCTTTTTGTCATTAGAAACTATATTCTAACTAGTTTAGTCTAGAATCACTCGATGCCAATGCAGGCTGCTCACCGGTCGTGGGGTGCTCGGCTTGAAGTACTCTGCCAGTTTGGTCTTGCCCTGAACAGTCGCCACCAGTTCTTCAGGCCGCGCGACGAGTCTGTAAAGCTGCTGGAGATGACTTGGATAAAACACGTCTCCAATGAAATCATTCATCGCCAGCTTCCCGGTCAACATTCCCAATATTCCAGTATGGCTCGGCTTTGCGACTCCTAAACTTTGCGCCAAGACCCAAACTATCTCCTCATAAGTCAGTCTTTCAGGTCCTTCTATCGAAGAACTCTCTCCTGGTTGTAAAGAGTTAAAAGCACTTAAAAAGTCCTCCTCGAATACAGGAGCGAAATGGGTCAGGCCACTGTTGCTTGTTATCACTGGCTTCTTAGATGAAAGGTCTTCTAGAGCTTTGTGGAGAATAAGACTTAAAGCATTTGGACCGAATATCAGAGATGTTCGAATTGATTTCAGATCTGGATGGATTTTTCGCGCTTTTGATTCGGACTGGTTCACTAAAAGACTGGGATCGCCTTCCACGTGGCTGAGGTGAGTGAATTCTAATGGGTGCACCCAAGTAATGTCTGAGACGCCCAGGTCTTCAGCGAATTGAAGTGATTTTTCGAGGTAAAAATGCTTGGAATGAGCGAGTTTGAAGTAGTCGTGGTCGATGATTATCAGACGAGATGAACCGGATATTGCGTGTTTTAGACTTGCTGGGTAGGAAAGGACGAACTTCTTCAGTTTGGAACCTAGGGACTCTTGCAACTTGTAAACGGAATCTCGATGCGGGTACATGTCTGCTAGACGCACTTCTTCGTATTGGCTGGAAAGGGACTTGATTAGGTATCGGCCGAGGAAATTAGAACCTCCGATCACTGTTAGGGCCATTTATATCCAAGATTAAGATAATCATAAATTATTAACTGGATGTGATGACTGATGCCACTGAAGTGAAGTCAAGCAAGCCAACTGTGTGTCGATTTCAATTTTCAAGAGAAACAAGTCAAGGCTCAATTCTTTAAACCGCATTTCAGCACTCTTCAGAGATTGTTTCAAATCACTATTTTCTTCCAGTATTTCTTTTCTTCTATCTTCATTAAAACGAATTTTTTTAGAAATCGCCCAGATTTTTTGATGCAGGTAAAGAAAAACTGGCAAATTATCTTCAGATTCGATTTGAATCATCTTCAATAAGTAATTCGCACATTTTTTCGAAAGATAGACTTCACTTCGACTGAAAATAGACGAAAGATCAAGCTGATCATCAAATCTTTGATATATCTTGCTCAAACCTACCAGTTTTTCATTAGCACTTTCAAGGTCTTCACTCTTCCGAAACCAATTCAAAGTCCAATCAAACGAATCCCGAGATCTCAAGCATTCAAAACACTGATCAACATTTCTAAAAATCAAATCAAGACAATCAAGCAGATCTTCTTCCCCGTCAAGTGTGATTTGGAACTGACTGACACTCATAAGATACGAAAAAATGCAAATAACTAAAATACCTAAAAAATCCCATCATAATAAAAACAACTCTCAATCCACATAATCCCAAACCCTTCACCTTCTCTCCCATTATAAATGTACCAACCAGTGCCAGGCGCCGAGTGTTTAGAAGTTCCAGAAGACGTTCAAGAAATGTTCACCTGGGCAGCGAATCGCGGAGTCCGTTGGCCAAAAATCGTCTACCCAGTGTGTTTTCCTCCAGGGTACATCGGCTCAATGGCAGTCGAGGAGATCCACCCAAATGAAAGAATCGTGATTGCTCCAAACCGAGCCTTGTTCACTTCTAAAGTCGCTCGAGAAAGCCCTGATCTTCAGACAGTCTTCGAGAACTGTCCTGAAAACTTCAGCAAGTCGATGTTGGCGCTAATTACTTTTCTTGTCTGGGAAAAGTCGAAAGGTGCAGGTTCTGACTGGGCTCCTTTTATTAAGTATCAGCCGAAGAACCCTTCGAATCTTCAGGATTGGACCAGTAATGAACTGGCTGAGCTGCAGGATGAAGATGTGGCGAATGATGTAGGATTTAGTTAGGCACGGCAGAGGAAGGAGTATCATGAATATGGGTGGAAACAATGGAAGGGTATTTTAAGCAAGTTTCCACAGTTTACTCCGGAGATTACTAGTTTAGAAGAGTATACTTGGGCTTTTAGGGTCATTGGAACTAGGTCTTTTGGAAAGTTCATGCCACATGTTACGTTGTTTCCTGTTGGGGAATTACTTAATCATGATAATGTGGAAACTTTTTATATTTATCAGTTTGATAGGGAAAAACCTGACTCGTCTTCGAGGTATTCTGGGATTGTCGATCAGATCGATCATGATGATGATTTAATCACTCGAGATACGATTATTGAACCGAAAACTGGGTTAATTTTCAGCATAAGTCAGCAGTTCCACAAAGATTCAAA